>VZTD01005137.1:138656-206938 GCA_013397725.1 Rhagologus leucostigma
GGAACGGAGGATAATCCGTGTCTGCCCCGGCAGTTTGGTGCTGGGAACTGTCAGGACGTGAATTTCCACGGTCCTCGTGGGTTTCTTCCAACTCGGGGTATTCCGTGATTTTATGTCGTGAGTGTTTGGAGTCTGAGATAGAAATTGACCAGTTTGGGATTTTTTTGGAGAGGGAAATAAGGGGGAAGCCCTACAGTAGGCAGTTTGTGTTCATTGAGAACTGTGAGCCGGCTGCCCGCGGTTTTTTATTGCCTTTAAAGAAATTAAAACACGGTTCTCTCTGTGACCAGTGGCGGGACCCGGGGGAACGGCCGGAGCTGTGTCAGGGGTTAGGTTGAATATGAAGAAACGCGGTGTTGTCTTGGCTCTGTGATCACACGATGAGAGTTGCGTGATTTGTTTTCCGACTTCTTCACGTCCGTCACTCAACGCTGCTTTTAAAATTGATTTTTTTTTTTCTTTTTTTTAAGCTTTCCATCAATGCTTTTGACTACAACTGTCACTTGGATCTGATCAAGCTGCTCCGGCAGGAGGGAGAGCTGGTGAAGCTCCGCAGGGCGCGGCAGAAGATGAGTGAGCTCTTCCCCCTCACTGAAGGTACGGAGCATCCCCTGCTCTCCACAGGTGAAGCGTCACCTGTGCAAGATGCTTCAGTAGTGAAATAACACATTTGGGCCAAATTTCAGCACCCTCAATCAGGGAATGTGATCCAGAGCCCAGCAAGCTCCTGCCAAAAGTGACGTTTCACGGGCAGGCAGCAAAGGAAATTCCCTGTTGGTGGAAGCTGTTGGATGGTCCTTGAAGTGGGAGTTTCTCTTTTTACTCATAACACAGAGGCAATGGAAATATTGCAGAGGCTGCTCTGCCAGTGGGATTTTATTCTTGGAATGGGATGGTGAGGCCCTGGCACAGGTTACTCAAAGAAGCTGTGACTGCCCCATCCCTGGAAGTGTCCAAGGTCAGGTTGGATGGCGCTTGGAGCACCCTGGGATAGTGGGAGGTGTCCCTGCCCATGGCAGGAGGTGGAATGGGATGAGCTTTAAAGTCCTGAGAAACTCCAACTTCTCCCTTTAGTAAAAAGGTGCTTGTTTAGCCCTAATTTAAAAGGTCTCCACCCAACTTTTATTTGAAATTAATTAGGAATTGTTGTGGAGATTAGAATTCCTCTCTTTGCCTTGCTCCCTCTCCTTGGTTTTAAGTCTGTTGCTAAAAACTCTGATAAAAACCTCACCAAGTGGGCGTAACTTTATTATTTCTGAATATTACTGATGTGTTCTAAATTTTTTTCCTTTCAGAAATTTGGCTGGACTGGTTGAAGGATGAGATAAAAATGGCTTCAGAGATCTCTGAGAGAGAGAAGGTTTATGAGCTGTTTGAAAGAGCTGTCAAAGATTATATCTGTAAGTTGTTCAAAAATGCTCTAAAATGGGTTTTGTTGCATCCACGTTTGGCTTGTTGTTGTTGTTGTTGTAGGAATTTCTCTTCCTTCTGTTATAGTGCAGAAATTGGGTCAAAATTTCAAATTGATTTCTAAAATCTGAGTGTGAAGCGATGCAAGGGAAGGATGTGGTGTCTGGTCTCTCCATTCCTCAGGAGCTGCTGCAGCCGTAGCTTAAAATTCAGGGGATAGATCACTGAGTGAGTTCTTTGGGAATTGGGGTAAAGAGCTGGAGAAATGAAGCCTGAGGAGATGGAGGGCTCGGGAATGTGGAGGTAAATCCCCCTCAAAAGCTGTGTATAAAATGTCACGTCAGTGACATTACCTGGTGTTGGTGATTCCTCAGGAAGAAGGAATAGAGCTAAAGAACTGAGGGGATATCCTCTGGATCTGCTGGATTGCATTTGGGGTTTGGAAGCACTTCTGGAACCCGGGGCAGTCCCAGCCTTGGGGTCCCTGACTGGAATTTGGTGGTGGTGGGAATGGTGCCAGGCAGCCAACGCTGTTCTCCCTCCTCCCCTTCACCTTCAGGGTTCAGCTGCTTTAGGAGTTGCTGATCAGGGAAGTTCAGGAGTCTGGAAAGAGGAGGAGGAGCTGCTTTAATCTGAATTATTCCGGAGTGTGACAGCTCTGGTGTCCCAGCTCAGGAAACGGGAATTTGCTGTTAAGGCATCTTGGTGCATCCCTGCTGGGGTTTGTGTGGCAGAGGTGACAGGCAGGGCCAGTCACTGTCAGCACAACCACAGGAGTGACTCCTTCCAGAAGGAAACTGTGCCTGCTGCTGCTGAACCAACAGCATAAATAGAATTCCCAAATATTTTAACTTTGTTGGATAAAAAAGAACATTGCCTTGTGGTTTTTTAATTTATATGCACCACATGAGGCATTTGGGAAGCAGAGCTGTATTTTTTTTTGTTACTCTTTTTGAAAAGATCAAATCACCTGTTTCTCCTAACCTTGCTTAGGTCCTGAAATTTGGCTGGAATATGCCCAGTATTCCATTGGAGGCATCGGGCAGGAAGGAGGCATCGAGAAGGTCCGGTCCATCTTCGAGCGGGCTCTGACGGCCGTGGGGCTGCACGTGACCAAGGGCACGGCCCTGTGGGAAGCATACAGGGAATTTGAGAATGCCATCCTGGAAACAGCACAGGTGAGCCCATTCCCCTGGGCTCCCATCCCAAAAAAAGCTGTGGTGCAGCTCCTGGAGTCACCCGGAGCTGTCTCTTCTGGAAGAGGGCCTGGCACGTCTCACAGTTGTTTCTTTCCAACCCTCTGCTCCAGGAAAACCGTTCTGTGTTTATTTGGCTGATAAAGTAATGGGTTTGTGTTTAAATAAAATCCTAAAATCATCTCAAATCCAGGAGCAAAGTTTGGCTCCGCTGCTGCTTGAAGTGCCAAGAGCAGCTTTAAATTGAAATGTTCCATTATTAAACAGTGTTCTGTGGCTGTTTCTGCACGGAATCAATTAAATTTCTAGACTGTTCAGCTTTTAACTCATTCACTGTTCCACAGTTTGTGGCTTTTGGATGAGGGTGTTTTATCCCTGGAATGTGCAGCTTGATAGCTGCAAAAGTGACCTTTCCAAGATGGCCAGAATGGCAATATTTCTTTATTTTTGATAATTTGCTCCATAAGAGATGGAAGTTA
The DNA here is from genome assembly GCA_013397725.1 of Rhagologus leucostigma. NCBI lineage: Eukaryota > Metazoa > Chordata > Aves > Passeriformes > Rhagologus > Rhagologus leucostigma. The sequence continues at coordinate 141,742 of VZTD01005137.1, forward strand.
AAAGATATCCCTGCTCATGGTGGCAGTGGGGAACTATTTGATCTTTAAAGGTCCTTTTCAACCGTGTTCTATGGAATCCCTAACAAGGGAGTAACAGGAGAATGTCCTTTCATTCCCAAACACAATTAAGGCTGGAAGTTTTAGATCCTCTCCCCACACCCCAGGGATTTAGTGAAACCCTCCTTGGCAGCACGGTGGGTTTGTGAACTGGCACAGTCACCTGCTGCTTCCTTGTTCTCAGGTGATCATTTCCCTGTGCTTGTGTCAGCTTTCAGTCAGGAATGCTCTTCCCATTCATCCAGCTTCCGAGGGGAGCAATTCCCAAGTTTTAGCTTTCCCGGCAGTGACTGAAACGCGAGTTGGCCCCGTGTGCCCTTCAAGGATCATGTATTCACTTGGATCTCGGCTCCCTCAGCTCATAAACAATTCCCTCTCGTGTCCATCAGCTGGGGCTGGAGGGAATGGATTGAATTTCCCTGTTTTTTGCTTGCAGCCAGCCCCTGGCAGCATTCCATCCCCGGAGCAGCAGCAGGTGCTGTGCAGCCAGCTCGAGAAGATCCACACGCTCTTCCGGCGCCAGCTGGGGATCCCACTGCTGGGTAAGGGCTGGAATGCTGGGAGAGAGGGCATGGAGCAGCTGGGTTACAGGGTTCTCCTGGCACAGCCACACCCAAGCGCAGCTGGAGGTCTTGTGCTCTCTTGGATGAGACACGGATCCCTCTGGATCGGGAATGTTCTGAGTTGTTGGAACTCGGGTCACCTGGTTCAGAAGTTGAGGCTGTTCAGTGCAAGCGAGGAGCACAAAATGTGACTTGAAAATGAGGAGTTCAGCTGTGAATGCTGCATAAAACCCGTGGTAGGGAGTATCTGTTGGAATTCTGCCTTCTCTAGTTCCTGCTTTAAGCTCCTTGTGTCCCTTTTTTTCCTCGTGGGAGAAAGTTAAGCACAGTTCTTTTGACTTCATTTCCATCTGGAAAGAATTTGGGTTCTCTTTTCTCTAAAGCCTTGGGGAAAATTTTGCCACTTCGGTTTTTCTAATTCCAAGTCAGCAGCTTTAATACAACTTGCCCTGAGTTTGTTGTAGGACACTGTGTGAGGTGAAGTGTCTGAACCCTTTAAGAATGTAGCAGTGTGACATTTAAGACCAAAGGGGGATAAAAAATTAAATATTTATTGTAAATAAATTATAAATATTACAGAAATTTAAACATTTATTATAAAATAAATTATAAATATTATAGAAATAAAAATAGCAATTTGTCTTAGAACCAAATGTAGGTTGAAATATGAATTTTTAGTTATCTTGAGTGCATTATTGATGGGATTTCATGTTTTAATAGACATGGAGGCTTCATATGCTGAATATGAGGAGTGGTCAGAAGAGCCCATTCCAGAAACAACAATAAAGAACTACAAAAAAGCTCTGCAGCAGCTGGAGAAGTGTAAACCCTACGAGGAGGCACTGGTAATGCTGGCACTTACACCTTCCTCTAAAACTTAAGAGGGAATTGCTGTGGGGTGATTTTTTTTTTTTCCCAAATTTATTATTTTTCTAGTCCCCAGCTGTGGGGGATTGTCAGCAATGGGAATACTGACAATTATATCCTGGGAATACTGGAAATTATGGAGTGCATTGAGTGTGCCAGGCCACCTTGAGGTGCACATGAGGACTCTGGGTGTGTTTTCCAACATTGGGCTGAGGGAAATAAACCCAGGATCTGACTGATTTCACGCCCATTCAGAGGTGTATGAAAATCAACAGCTGCTGATATTTAGAGACAAATTTCTTGTGTGAAATTTTGCACAAGACCTGCTCTGAGGAACAGCTGAAGTGTTGGAGTGTTGCTTTGTTGAAGAGTTTGATGTTGTGTCTCCCTGTGTTTTCCAGCTGGGTGCTGAAACCCCAAAGCTGGCAGAATACCAAGCTTACATTGATTTTGAAATGAAAGCAGGTGACCCAGCTCGGATTCAGTTGATCTATGAGAGAGCTTTGGCTGAGAACTGCCTTGTCCCAGATCTCTGGGCACGCTACAACCAGTATTTGGTAAGGAAATAAACCCGTGAATGTTTGCAGATTTATTTTCCTGCCTTTACTTTTGTTTTTTTTTTTTTTAAATCTCAGTTGCAGATAAACAGCCAGTAAGTTCTACCTCAATCCTGTCCTTTAGTCTGTAAATCTTCCAGAAACTGATTTTCACCTCCCCTTTGGTTTCCTCCTGTTTTCAGGGATGTGTTTATTGCTCAAGTGAGCGTTTCTCACTTTTCTCTGCTCTAGCTGTGTTTTCTCTGCAGAATTACAGGGTGTGGGCACTGCAGCAAACCCAGATGTTCAGCCCCTGTTTCCAGGGGGGTTTGTTAGTGCAGTTTGAAGCTGATGCTGAGCTCCAGAGGCAGGGACAGAAGGTGGCTGGATTAAGGGATCAGGGTGACTCCCTGCAGGAGCTTATCCAGCCTCAGTTGCTCCGTCATCTCTTTGTCTTCCCAGCTGGACACAGCAGGTTGCAGGTGGAACAACACCTGCACAAACAGGCTGGGTGTGCTCCCTCTTTGTATCCTCGACATTCTAGGAACAGTTGGGAATTCACTCAGTGCCTTTATTATATTTATTTCTTTGGCAGAAAACACCTCACTGGCGTGGTAGTTCTCTCCTGAGCATATTCTTCCTCACTGGAAGGTGTTCACTGGGTTTTTAGGGATGTAGAATTCAAACTACCCATCTGAGCTTTTCAGTTATAAAAGAAAAGTACAGTTTTGAGGTGTTGGCTCTTTATAAGCTGGGGTTTGGCTTGGGTGGTCTCTCTGGCTGACGGGAACTTCACTTTTCCTGTGTGATCCTTTCAGGACAGGCAGCTGAAGGTGAAGGAATTGGTTTTATCCGCTCACGACCGCGCTGTCAGGAACTGCCCCTGGACTGTTGGGCTGTGGATTAGGTACCTGCTGGCCATGGAGAGGCACAGGGTGGAGCACAGCATCATTTCTGGTAAGGAAAGAACCAGCAAATGCAGCTCAGAGCTGCTCTCTGCACTCCAAACAGCCTGTGACAAATGGGACTGGCGGGATCTGTTCTCACCCTGCTGCTGCCACGAGCAGCAGGTGCTGCAAGGGCAAAGCTGCTTTGGTTGAGCAGCTTCATCCTGAGCAAGCGATGAACAACTTGAAATGAACATTCCTCAATCCAGCTGCCTTTCAATTCACTTCCTAAACCAATTTACTGTGTAGGACTTTTTCCTGTGTTTCTAGAAACTTTGTGCTATCACTGCAACGTGCTAATTTTGACAGCGTATGGAAAGTTAACTCTTTTTTCCCCATTTTTCTTTCAGAAATGTTTGAAAAAGCTCTGAATGCTGGTTTTATTCAAGCAACAGACTATGTAGAGATCTGGCAGGCCTACCTGGATTACCTGAGGAGAAGGGTGGATTTTACACAAGGTCTGTATGAGAAATACAGAATAAATATCTAAACTATTTTCTTTGTACTTCTTGGATATTACTTTAAAAAAAATTAACAGCATTTTCATCTTTCACAAAAATTACTTTCTGGCCAGTTACTGTCTATAAAAAGTAGGAATTTGGTTGGTTTGCTATTGCAAAAATGCCCTGCCTTTATATTTTTGATATCTGATTTTTTAAATTATTCATGTAGTGAGTTTTACTCGTAATAAAGTCATCAATTTAAGCAATAATAAGAAGTAATGAATTTAATCTCCCCCTGCTACCCAGTAAAATCTTTGTGGCTGTTAAGGAGAAGGTTTTATTGGGTGGGAAATGAAAACTAAATTATTATATTAAGGCTGTTCTTTTTTTTCTGCAGACTCCAGTAAGGAGCTGGAGGAGCTGCGCTCTGCATTTGCACGAGCTGTGGAGTACTTGAAACAAGAAGTAGAAGAAAGTAAGTGAAATCATCCAAAGTATTGTTTTCTCCTCTTCAAAATCATTTTCGTAAGACCAGTTCTCCACACAGTGTTTGTCTTCAGGAATCTTGAACATTTCAGAAAGCTGCAGATAAAGATTTCATCTCCATGTGGGACCTGTTTAATAAACACTTTATTTCCAAGAGCCAAGTGCAACAAACAGCCCTTGTTTTTCTTCCTAGGGTTCAGTGAAAGTGGAGATCCATCCTGCACCATCATGCAGAACTGGGCAAGAGTTGAGGTAATGTTTCTCTCTGGTGTATTTAAATTGCTGAACCTGATAAAATGGATTTAAAATAAAATGTTTTAACGTTCCTGCCATGAAATGTAGTCATTTCCCAATCCATTTCCCTTCTTCCCCTGCTCCTCTTCCTTAACACACAGCAGTTTCTCAGTCTGAGAAGTTAGTAGGTACATTCCTCAGCAACAAAAGGAAGAATTGAGAAACAACTCTCTAATTTCTTTTACAATGACCAAAATCAAATGTATGTGGGAGCCAGAACTGAGACTAATGGGAGAGGTGGGCAGGAAAGGATTATTCAGTAGCAGGATTGTGTCAGGTGTTTATTTTCTCTGTAAAGCTCAGATGTATCTTGCTTGGTCTGTCTGCAGCATCTGTGGGGTTTTTTTTTTTTGGTTTGAGGTTAATGATGTTGAACAAATAATCCTGAAGGATATTTTGGATGCTCTGTTGCAGGCCCGCTTGTGTAACAACATGCAGAAAGCCAGGGAGCTCTGGGACAACATCATGACTAAAGGAAATGCCAAATACGCCAACATGTGGCTGGAGTATTACAACCTGGAAAGGTATGAGCTTGGTTAATTCACTTTTAGTTTCCTCATCTGTGGGAGAAAACAGTTTAGAACGAGTGTGTTTTGTTTGGGTTTACAAAACACCTCGGAGGTTCTTGGAGCGGCTCTGCTGTGGGTTCCAGCAGTGCTGCAGCAGCTGGGGAAGGAGGGAGAACCGTGTGGTTTGGTCCCTGAGTGCCCTGTCCCCTCCTGCAGGGCCCACGGGGACACGCAGCACTGCAGGAAGGCCCTGCACCGAGCAGTGCAGTGCACCAGCGACTACCCCGAGCACGTCTGCGAGGTGCTGCTCACCCTCGAGAGGATAGAAGGTACCTGGGGGCTGGCAGGGGGGTGACTATGTGACAAGAGGTCACCGAGTGACAGGCAGGAGGTAATTAATTGGCTGGCAGAAGGTAATTAATTACTGCATCCCTTAGCCAGCCCGGTTAGGCAGAGGTGACACACAGGCTTTTGATCCCGTGTTTTGTGCTCCACTGAAGTCTCATTCTCTTTTCACTGCTGTTAAATTCACAGACAGCTCTCTTCTTCCTTGCTTTTCCGAAATGACTGGATTTTTCCATGCTTTTTTGGAGTCTTGCATTATAAATGAGGTTTCTGCTCTGCTTGGCTCTTGTTTTTTTTTTTACCTTGCAGGCCAGTTGTTATAATTAGAAATTTCATGTGTGATGTTTAATATGAACGGCAAGTGCCATGAACTCAGTGACTCTTATTTCTCCAGAATTGCATCTTTGAATTATGAGAAAGCTCAATAAAAGGCTCTCTTTTTAATATTTTAATTTTGTCCTTCAGGAACACTGGAAGACTGGGATGCAGCTGTTCAAAAAACAGAGAACAGATTGGCTCGAGTGAATGAACAAAGAGCGAAGGTCAGAACCTTCTGTGAGCTTCCATAGCATTTTATACACTTAACTTAAGTCCATGCCCCTCTGAATGTCACATTTTTAATGTGGCTTCCCCCAGAAAAGCCTGAAATGCCTTCAAGCCCTAGAACTATTGATTTTTACTTTAAAACTGTGATTAACAACCTCTTGCTGCTTTTTATCTTTCTCCTTTTGCCCCTCGGGTGGCTACAAGAGTGATGTGGCCTTCAGGAAAGCTGTGAGAGCAAAGAATTGGGATGTGCTTTGAATGATGTGCTGGGGTTAGGAGAAAACCCTCCAGGTTCTGTGCTCTGGAAAATGCTCTGCAATCTGCAGCCAGCGGGGGAAAAAAAAAAGAAATAAATCTTCTGTGTTTTAGGCTGCTGAGAAAGAAGCTGCTCTGGCAAAGCAGGAGGAGGAGAGAGCTGAGCAGAGGAAGCAGGCTCGGGCAGAGAAGAAAGCTTCCAAAAAGGCTAAAAAAACCAGGATTGGGGACAAGCGCAAAGCGGACGAGGATGACGAGGGTGAATGGGGACAAGAAGAAGGTAAAAATAAAATTAAATTAATATTTCAGAGCTCTGGCAATGGCGTTAGTGCTTGTCTTGTGGTAGAGGAATCTGAGGAGTTGCCAGCCACTGGTGTCTTTGCAGGGCTGCTTTCTCCTGGGAAGTTTGCAGTGTGGGAGTGAAATGCAAACAAGGCTAAATGGTTTTATACCAACAGAAAAACAGGTTTATAAGAACTTCTAGAGTATTCTTGGGATTGCTTATTTTGGAGGGATATTGTGATTTTTTTTTTCTCCTTAATTTTCCTTTAAAGTCATTTTTCTGACTCATCCTATGATGCCGAGCCACGTGTCTAAATTAGGTTATTCAGGATTGTAGCAGCCTCTTGGAAGGTGGGAACAAAAGACTTTAATAGGTTGTCGCCCCTGGGAATTTTGTGAGCTTTTAGACTTTTTTTTTTTAGAGAAAGAACCATTAGACAAAGAAAAAGAACATGAATCAGCAACTGTCAGTTGTGACTGGCTGAAAAAAGGAACAAATATTCCAGCTGCTTTCATCTAAAGCTGTCTTGGTGAAATAATCTGTTGTTATTTGTTCCGTAAAACCTGAGGGAGGTTTTTATTTGGTGTGTTTAAGACCTGTCATTGTATTTGTGGGTTCCGTGTGCAACTTCCAAGCTCCAGAGCGGGCATGGAGGGCAGAGGAGGGCAGGGAAGGAAATGGGGTAATTTTTTCTAACGAGGCTTTCAATCCCATCAATCAGAGCTGCCCAGCAAGAAGCACAGGGGAGAGGGCGATGGAGTGCTCCCTGAAGAGGACATGGAGGTGGAGACCGGGCTCTTTGGGAGAAGTGAAAAGCCAGATGGCCCAGCAGTCCCAAAGGAAAAGGCATCCACCAGCCGCAAGGACGTCCCCAAAGTTTTCCACGACAGCAGCAAGGATAAAGTCACTGTGTTTGTCAGCAACCTCTCCTACACCATGGCAGAGCCCGAAGCCAAGCTGAGGGAGCTCTTTGGGAGCTGTGGGGAGGTCGTGGAGATCCGAGCAGTGTTCAACAACAAGGGCACCTTCCGGGGCTACTGCTACGTGCAGTTCAGGGAGGAGGAGGCTGCTCGGCAGGCCCTGGCCTTGGATCGCACGGCTGTGGAGGGCAGGCCCATGTTTGTGTCTCCGTGTGTTGACAAGAACAAGAATCCTGACTTTAAGGTAAAGTTTTGTTGGTTCCTGTTGGACAGTGGGTCTGGGGAGGGGAGTTGGTGGAGTACGTTGTGTCCGGGGTGCTCAAATCTAATCGGTTCCTGTTGTGCTGCTTTAAACTGGTTTTTGGGACTTCTTGCATCTTTTGTTACTTTGGAGACGCCAGGATTGACATCATTTATTCAAGATTTGCAGAAATCTGCTGATCTGAGCAGTTTCATGGTGGGACCTAAGCAGGTTGAACCTCTGAAGAGTTTTGGTGGTTGAGTCTCTCCAGCATTTGTTACCCAACCCCCTGGCTGGGGATGCTCTGTACCAGAGCTCAGTTGTGTAATCAGTGGGTTTCTGCATTATGGAGTTCCTGCACTGAAAAATTCAGTGTTCTCGCACAAGAAGACATGATTAGAAATATATTGTTACAGGAATTGGGCTCTGATCCTTCTGGATCCTTTCCAGCTCAGGATATTGTGTGATTATCAGTGCCTATCTCATTGTGAAGGGTAGGGATGTTTAGCAGCATTTACTTGCAAGTCCTTAATGTATCCCTGTGTTTATATATGAAATATCTTCCAAAGCACTACTCATAGCTTTGAGGCAGTTTTGGATCCCACAAACAGGAAGTACTTTTGGGGTGTGAGATGAAAATCCTTGGAGTCTCTGGCTGGTTTGTGAACCAACATCCTTTTTGTTGCTCCAGGTGTTCAGGTACAGCACTACCCTGGAGAAACATAAACTCTTTATATCTGGTTTGCCATTTTCCTGCACTAAGGAAGAGCTGGAGGAGGTGTGTAAAGCCCATGGGAACGTGAAGGACATTCGGCTGGTCACCAACAGAGCTGGAAAACCCAAGGTAGGCATCCTTAACACACTCTTGGTTTTAAGAAATCCTTCAAAAAGAAGCTGGTCGTGAAGTCCTGAGACAAAAAGTTGGGTTTATTAAGTTGCCAGTGTGGTTTTGCATTAAAACTTGTGGAAAAGCTTGGATTTATACAGCCCAGTGTGCTTTTGTGCAGACAACCAAGAGGAATTTTTCCAAAATACTTCTTAAATTGCACAAGAAAAACAGGATGGAGGGGGAAATGTTGACAGCACTTTGAGTATAGTAAAAACGGGCAAGTCTGTGAAGGATTGGTTTTTAAATACCTGGCTAGATGGGGTTTACCTGGTGCAACAAACTCCCATCCTCCTTTCCTCAGTTTCCTGAGGCTTTTGTTCCTAACATCTGCTGCAGGAAGGGATTTGCCAGTGAGAAATGAGCTCCCTCTCTGACAGGGCTCGTTATTTCCATCCCGGAATAAATGGCTCCTTGTTCAGTAAGGGATTCTGAACCAGTTGCTGCTCTGCCAAAACTCTACCTGACACCTGGGCTGTGTCTGTGTGGTGGGTCCTGTCCACAGGGGACATCCTGGGAATGGTGGGCGTGGATTTAAATGGAATTTTCTTGCCCTTTGCACCGCCTCAGGCGCAGTTCCCGTTGTGTGCACACCTTGGTAATGAGTGCTCTTGGGAACCCCAAGTCTTGTTCTGAGCTTAGTTTGAGCTGGGATTGTGTGTAAACCACAAATAAACGTATTTTGGGAAAGTTATGTAAAACCTGATGCCTCTCCTGTGAAACTGGATAATCCAAAAATGGAGCTTAAGGCTTTGAATGTCATTTAAAAGAGGAACAGCAGGGAGAGGTGATGCCCTTCTCTGTGGGAGCCTGCCATTGGTGCTTCATTACGTTTACTTTAATAGGATTTTTGGGGTGGTTCTTTCTTTTTTTCATACTTTTCCCACCCATTAGGGCATCAGGAGTGAGAGACAAGAAATAAAGGTGGTAAATAGGAATATTTTAGCTAAAGAAACTGGGACTGAGCCATTTTAGTTTCCTTCCTTACGAATTCCTTATCAGCTGTTACAGAAGCACTCAAACCCTCACGTAGGTTCTTCCTGCTTCTAATTCAGGGCCTGGCTTATGTGGAATACGAGAACGAAGCCCAGGCCTCGCAGGCTGTGCTGAAAATGGACGGGCTGACGGTGAAGGACCACGTCATCAAGGTGATGATCAGCAACCCCCCGCTCCGGAAGCTTCCGGACAGGCCCGAGCCCGGCAGGGCCTCCCTGTCCCTGGCACCACGGCAGATTTATGGAGCGTGAGTGAGGCAGGGATTGAGGGAGGGAGGGAGGGATGCCTGGCAGTACCTGGGAAGGAAATGCTGGGTTTCTTTAGATGCTACAATTTAGGAATCTTAGCTGGAATATGGCGGCTTAGAAAGAGGAGGGAGAGAGACTTTTTATATGGGAAAGGGAGAATGGTTTCCCACTGCCAGAGGGCAGGGGTAGGTGGGATATTGGGAGGGAATCCTTCCCTGGGAGGGTGGGGAGGCCCTGGCACAGGTGGCCCAGAGAATCCGTGGCTGTCTCTGGATCCCTGGAAGTGTCCCAGGCCAGGTTGGACGGGATTTGGAGCAACCTGGGATAGTGGAAGATGTCCCTGCCCATGGCAGGGAGTGGAACTGGATGATCTTCAAGGCCCCTTCCAACCCAAACCACTGTAGGATTCTGTGAATCTGAAATAACATTTAAAAGGTGCTGAACCATTAAAAAATGGGTTGTTGGATTGATGAGGAAAAGCAGATTTTTAACTCTTCATCAACAGAAACAGCTCTGTAGTAATGAGGGTATCAGGCACTGGCCACCCCCTTGGATCTGATGGTGGCATCTGATCCCTAATAACCTCCACATCCTCTCCCTCTGGAGAAGCAGCCATCATTCCTGGTGAGCATTAAGGCTGCTCCTTCATCTTTTAGAGTGTTCCTGCATTGGATGAGCCCCTGTGGACAAACAGAGCTTCAATCCTGGGGACTGTGGGGCAGTTGTTGTCTGCCACACCTTGGAGGCGCTTCAAAGACAGCCCCATGGAAAGCTTTATCCCTGAAACAAATGACAGGAATAGTATTAAAATGAGCATTCCTCATGGCAGACAAATCCTTGTTGTTCTCCCAAGCTAAAAGAAGGTGTTTCAATGGGAATTTTTTCCCTTCCAGGAGAGGGAAGGGAAGGACACAGCTCTCCATGATGCCCCGGGCGCTGCAGCGTCAGAGCAACCCCGTGGCCAAGGCTGAGAATGGGATGGTCCAGAACTCACCAGCAACATCCTCTGACCCCGCTGCAGAGCCTAAAAAAATGTCCAACGCTGATTTTGCCAAGATGCTCCTGAAAAAGTGAGCGAGGAGTCTGCGCTCAGCGGGTCTGGTCCAATGTGAAATGCCTTTCTGGAAGCCATGTTGTGTCCTTAAGCTTTGCAAGGAGAGAACGCCCGTCCCAATCCCATGTAAATACTGGACTGCTGCATTCCTCGGGATCAGTGGAGGATGATCCAGGCACAAATCCAGGTGGTTTTGTTTTTTTTTTTCCTCTAAGAGCAAAGAGTTACACTTTTGTTCTGGTGAAATGGCGTCATGCGATTCCTCATATTGAGGGTAACGAGGGGGGAAAACATTTCCTGCACAGCTTGGATGCCGCATGGAGTTTTTTTGGAGTACTTTCCAACTATTTTTCTCTTTCATTAACGAATGAGATGCAATGGGAGGACCTCAGCAAGCTCCACTGGTCAGCTCAGATTGGGATTGCAGACATTCTCTCTGCCAACAGCCCCATTCTCCACCCAAACCCCACGCACGCAGGGACTGTCATCTCCTTCCATGCAGAATCCAACAGCAGATGCTCCAACTTCACCACAATGGCCTCTTTTAGTATCGGGAGAGTTTCTATACATATGTGTGTATATGTAGATACACAGATATACATATATATGTATCCAGTTCCTGTTCTGTTCCTGTTGAGCTGTTTTTTATATGGTGTATTTGTAAAGGACATTGAGATGATTATTTTTAAGTGTCAGGAGCTGATCCTTAGGTGGTTAATTTTTGTTTCCCATGAAGCTGGACGTGCTGTTGCTGAGGACCAGGTTTTTGGTTGGTTTTGGTTGTTTTTGGTCATTTTTCCTAGCTAGCTCATGTCTTTTTGCAGGTGGTTTCTGTATGGTTTTGTACAACTGTGAAGTGCAAGCTGACGTTTCTCGGTTTATTAAACTCAAGTTCTCAAAGGTTTTCTATAAATACCGTTGCTTTTGTTTAAATGTGGGTGTTGGCACTGCACTTCTGTGGCAGCTGGGTGATAGTGATGTACCTCACCTCTCAGGTGTGCTCAGTGTCCCTCAGGCCTTGCAAGCAGCTCATTCCATCTGCTTTGATTATCCTGAAATCATTTCAGTCACCACCTCAGACTCTCAAACAGTGGTGTGATCTTGGATAGAAACATTCCTGCTGGAAGTCACCACCCAGAGGGGTGGGTGTGAGGGGGGGACCCCAGTGCTGAGTTCACTTGTACCACACAAACACTGCTGCAAATAAACACTATTTTCTGTGCTGATTTCACTGGGCTTTACTTTGAAATGATGAGTCTGCTCGTGGTGTCACGTGGCTCAGGGAACCAGGATCTCTCCCTCCTCCACAACCACGTAGTTCACTGCAGCCAAGTGTGCTCTGAGAACAGCCTCTTCCAAAACAAGACTTTCATATTAAAATAGTTTATTAATCTGTTACTAAAATAACATTTTTTCCCCCCCCAGAGCTCTAAAGTGCATTATTTATACTCAGGTTGCACTACAAAAATAACATGCTTTGTAAGGACAGGACAACCTTTCCTCCTATATTGTCTGCTTTCCCTGGCAGCAGCGCTCAGTGCAGAGAACTCCCAGTCTCATCCTGCTTTCTGCTTCTCTAAAACATGTCCCAACTCCCTGTCAGGTAAGAGAGAGTTAAAAGGGAAAAAAAACTAAGCCTGGGACAGCTTTTGTCAAGGGGTTAAATGCTCTAAACTGGGATTTCAAACGGAAGTTTGGTGAGCTTGGAGTTGGTGGGATCAGTGATGCTGTTACACCCCTGGCAGGTTTGGGGTGGGGAGATCTGTGGGTACTTTCACCTTAAAATCCAAGGAAAAAGTGATTCTTTGAACTGCTCAGCAGCTCCAGGCACTGCACTGCCCCTGCAGCACACAGAGGCCTCGAGTGATTCTTGACACAGAGTAATGACATGACTAGTGATTAGTTGTGAAAGTTCCCTTACTTAGACTGAAGAAACTGAAGTTTTTGGCAAACTTCCTGTACACATTCTTCCCAAACTGGCACAACTGGTGTCTCCTGGCTCTGCCTGATGACCTTTTCTGCCCACAGCTCTGCAGACAAGCTCCTTCCAACCCCTCCACTGAAATGTCTAAAGACAGTTGTGCTTTCCCAGGGCTCCTGTTGGCTGAGGTGTTTTCTGAGTCCTTCTCCCTCGAGTAAGTCAGAGCTTTTCTCCTCTTGTTCCACTCCTATCACCTGTAGTCCTAAACCAAATACTTTGCACTTTCTGTACGAAACTCACCCCAGGAAAGGCAGCAGAAAGTAAACATGCAAAGTGCCACGGACAGAAACGGGAGGGGAGAGATGCCTTTGGGCTGGAGTTCAACCTCCTTCCTGCTCAGTACCTGTGTGACTGACACCAAAGTGTCTGATGGACACAGCTGGGAGAGTGCTGTTCCTTCACGGATGTGTTTTGGAACTACAGGGAAGAGGTAACACAAAACCAGCTCAGTTCAGACTTTGCTGAGGTCAGACAGTAGAGTTGACTGCCTGGGTGTAAAGGGTTGTGATTGCAGCAGCTCCTCAAAGCTTAATTTTAAGGAGAAATTCAATTTTAGTTCATCTTTTTGAGCCCTCTGACACCTCTCCCCACCTCCTTCCAGTGCACAGCCACCATCGCCAGTTCCGCTTGGCATCACGTATATAAATAAATTATATTAATTTAATCAAATGTAAGACACTTTAAATAAACGAAACGCTCAAGCGACACCTCCCGTCCAGTCCTTTCCCAGCAGGAACACTGAGTGGCTTGGAGTTCTACTCTGCCTCGGCTTCACCAGCTCCTGAGTGCCCCAACACCCTCAAGTCTTGACGGGGATGGTTTGTTTGCAGCCTGCGGTGCCTCCCGCCTCGGGCAGGCCCACGGAGTACTCGGTGGTGGCGATGAGCAGCATGTCCAGCGTGGTCTCGGTGCACTTGGCGATGAAGCGGATGAAGGGCCGCACGTCGCCCTCGTTGGCCACCTCCAGCACGTGGTAATACTCGGCCCGCTGCTCCTTGCGGATGGTGATGGGCGGATACCCCGCCTGCATCAGGATCAGGTTCATCAGCAGCCGCGAGGTGCGCCCGTTGCCGTCCACGAAGGGGTGGATGTAAACCAGCTTGTAGTGCGCCAGCGCCGCGAACTCCACGGGGTGCAGGCTCGTGGCGTCCTCCGAGTTCATCCACTGCACGAACTCCTCCATCTGCTTCTCCACGTCCTGCGGGTGGGGCGGGATGTGGTGGCCCACGAAGACCTGCGTGGCGCGGAAGCGCCCGGCCTCCACGGGGTCGGCGTAGCCCAGCACGCGCCGGTGGATGTCCAGGATGTCCCTGCTGGTGACGGAGCCGATGCGCGACACCAGCGTGGTGTTGACGAACTTGAGGGCCGCGTGCATCCCGATCACCTCGTTCTGCTCCGCCAGGCTCTTCCCGGGAACGGCGTACCTGGTCTCGATGATGTGCCGGATCTCGGACAGCGTCAGCGTGTTCCCCTCGATGGCCACCGTGTGGTAGATGTGGTGGTAGTAGGATTCCTCCATCACCCGGCGCAGGGCGGAATTCCCTTTGGGAATGGCCATCACCTTCTTGACCTTGCTGTCGATGATGCTGAAATACCTCTGGTCGATCTCCTCAACCAAGGGCAGCGTCCGGCCCCGGTTGCTCAGAGCCTTCTCGTTGTGGGGGGAGATGGTCAGAGCTTTGGAGTACAGATAGTCGGCCTGGAGGATGTCTTTTTCCTCCTCGGAAAAGATCCCAAACTCGTTCAGGGCATCCACATAATCCGGGTCCATTTTGAGGGCGTACAGGAAGAGTTTGTGGGCCTTCTCCCGCTTCCCTTGGCGCTTCATCTCCAGGGCTCGATTCAGAGCTGCTCTGGCTTCCAACTTCACCTCTGGAATGAAATGGTAACAGATAACAGGGCGGTGAGTTTTACTGAAAACCTCTGGAAATCTGGATTCCAAGCTCCTTGCGCCTCCCTTCCAATTCAGGATATTCTGTGACCATCACTGTTCACTGATACAGAAATTAGGCAAATCCAGTCTCTTAAGAGCTGGAACAGAATTTGTGTTCCAGCCTTTTCCAGGTTACAATCCCACAGGTTTATGCCACGTTTCCAGGCCGAGTATGAGGCAGCAGAGCCATTCCTGGCAGGACCTGTGGGCAGCAGGCTCAGGGTGGCCACAGGTGGCCACCAAACTGCTTCGTGTGGGAGGAAACAGTGCCTTAAACACGTTCTCTTGGCATTCTTTTAGGGGAAATTATAATGTTAACATTGTTATGTTGGCCGCCAACAGCATTCCTGTTTTTCCAGTGAACTAGCCAACGTTTTCCTGGCAGTAAGAGCTTTAATGCAAACAAAGATACAGTGCTGAAATCGTAATAATTCTTTTAACTGTTTTCAAAAATTAACATCCTGGCTGATACAGGCCATGGCAACAGCCTGATGTTGCCTGAAAGCCTGTTCTGTGCCAGCCAGGATTTCTGTGCATTAAACCACCCCTCTGTGTTCCAGTTACCTCCACAGAACTGACTAGTACTGAAAACTCGAGGAAAAACTTTGGAGAGACGGAGCAATGCCAGCACAGGGCCCTGGAATGCAGTCAAGGAGCTGGTGAGGGCCTGCTTGACCTCGGGGGCATTTACAGGCAGTGTTAATTGCAGTTAATTGCAGTTCGTTACCATCAGGGCACAGTGTCACTCCCATCAGGGGTACAGGACATGGTCGGGAAGGGGGTGAAGATCTCTGGGTTGGTGTTGGAAGTGCCCTCTGGAAATCACCCACTCCAACCCCCCGCCAAGGCAGGGTCACCAGGAGCAGGAAGGTGTCCAGGTGAGTTTGGAATGTCTCCACTGAGGGAGGTTCCACGATTCCCTGGGCAGCTGTCCCAGTGCTCTGACACCCTCATGGAAAGAGGTTCTTCCTCATGTTGAGGTGGAACTTGATGTGTTTCAGTTTATTGCTCCTTTTCACCGGGCACCACTGAACAGAGCCTGGCACCATCCTCTGACACCCCTTGGAGATGTTCATATGGATTGATGAGATTCCCTCTCAGTTTTCCCTTCTCCAGACTGACCAGGCCCAGCTCCCACAGTCTCTCCTCATCACAGAGATGCTCCAGACCCCAAATCATCTCTGTGGCCTCTGCTGGACCCTCTCCAGCAACTCCTTGTCTTCCTTGACCTGAGGAACTCGGCTGTGCCCACCCAGGACCCTCTCACCTGGCGAGGCTTTTCCTTTCAGCACCAGCAGCTCCAGCCCCTTGGAGGTCACGCTCAGCTCCGTGCTCTGTCCCGTGAACCTGGTGATTCCCGAGGATCCCAGTTTACTCTTCAGGAAGGAGAGGCCCTTGAGCACAGCGTGGCACTGGTTGTCCACGGCAGCCAGCGGCAGCAGCAGCATCACCAGGGAGCTCAGGAGCAGCACGAGCACGGCCGCCCACCGGACACGGACCCACAGGGACACCCACTGGAGCTCGGGATCCGTCGCCATCGCCACGAGATTCATCCTGCTTCCAGCACGGACACCTGGAGCATCTCCTTTCCCACCGCTCCCACCTGGGAACACACACAGCTTTAGCCAGCGCTGTGTCATGGGGTAAGAGCGGCTTTGAGTGCACGTGCTCTGGGTTTGTCACAGCTACTGGGGGCTGTGCCGGCTATCCCTTTCCTTGCCACCCCCAAGCACCGCATGGGATCCGCTGTGCATTACTGTGACAGCAGCAGCAGGAGGAGCCATGGATGCTCATGCAGGCTGGGCACCAGGCTCCGCCAGCCGGCTCCGCGGGGATCAAGGAGCTTCCCATCTCCTCCCCACCCTCCTCCAGGCTTGTGACCCAAACCCCCCCTCCAAGCTAGAGATTCCTGCACCTCTCTGGAATCCCTCCCCAGCCTCGCTATGTCCTCCCCATCCTCCGCTTCTCCTTCAGCCACCGCTCCCTCCTCAGCGCTCCTTCCTCGAGCCTGAACCCCGGCCGGAATCCCCCCTCAGCACCCCGAGTCCCCTCGGNCCGGCTCTCGCAGCCCCGCCCCCTCAGCCCCGCCCCCGCGCCCTGCCATTGGCTGAGCCGCCTCCCTTCTCGTCTCTCATTGGCTGTCGCAGCGGACGCGTCTCTCACGCTCCTCCCCTCCTCTTCCTGCACCGGCTTCCGGGTAGCGCCGCGCCCTGGGCGCGGGAGAGGCTCGTGGAGGGTGAGCACTGGCGAGCGTGCACGTCAATCATGAGGCGGACAGCCAATGAAAAGGGAGGATGGGAGAGGGCGGGAGCGGTTGCCATATAAGGACATGGCGTGCTGTTGCTAGGCGACGGGAGCGCTGTAGGCCGCGCTTGGGGCTCACAGAGGGTTTAATTCCATGGCCATTTCCATGGAAAATCACCTCTTTCTGCTGATACAGAGTTCCCGTCGCCTATCCCTGGCCCTTCTGGAAGAACGCTCTTTATTTTTGGCCTTAAGTAGCAGTGTACCTTGGTGTTCCACACCTGTGCCTCTCCCTTCGCTGGAGACAGGGATTAGGGAGAGATGGGACAAAAGCTGAGGGAAAATAGAATGTTTTAAGAAATTGCAGGTAACGCCCTCAGATTTCAGCATTTAACAAGGTGATAAGGCGGTTTTCTACCAGGTGCTTACACAGCAGATCAGCAGCAGCGGGGAAAAATAACCTGGTTTGTCAGAAATAAATTTGGGGAATTTAAATTCTGTTTCAGAGGAGACTGAGGGCAGACTTCCACAGATGTGTCCATGCCCAGCATCCTGATCCACGTTAGCGTCAATCTGCCCCCACTCTATCCTGCTTGTCTGCAAATGGAGTTTTCCAGAGACAGTTCCCCTTTTTGGGCTTGTTTTCAGCGGGAAAAGCAGGATCCGCTCTCTCAGAGCTGGTGTTCCCTCAGATGTTCATTGATTTTACTGTGACCGACAAAAGCAGCTGGATGAGCTCGGATCAGCCATCGTCCCTAAACCAGCCTGACGGGGATCAGCTCTGGGATCTCTCCAGCACATGGAGCCCCAGGCCATCCCTGCAGCTCCAAACTGCCATGTCCTCCAGCCAGCTGGAGCTGCCAGAGCCTGGTAATGCCTGCAGAGAACTTTGGGGGATAATCAGCACTGGAAGGACGAGCAAATCCCTCCTCGCTCCAAGAGGAAGCTTCGACAGAAACGTGTGTTTCCCTCAGTGCCAGAGACCTGGCACCTAAACCTAATTACGGGGTAATTACAGAGCAGGGATGAGCTTTCCTTTTAAAAATTTGAAACACACTTCGAATCTGTCCCCGAATTAAATCTGATCCAGCAGACTGGGAAAACAGGGACAGCCAGGAATGCCGGGCATCTCATCCCAGCTTTGATGCCTCTTGGAATGGTCCAAGCTGAGGCAGAAGCCGACGATGCCACATCGTCCCTCGGGACCCTGCAGATCCTTGGCATTCCCACAGCTCTTCCTCAGAGTGGATCTGGGCCAGCTCAAGGATTTCCATGTGTGGCTCTGTCAGGAATAGCAAAGGAAGGTCCCAAAGGTGGAAAGGAGAAGAGCTGTGGAACGCTGGAGCTGCAGCCTGGGTACGTCAAGAACTCCCAGCCCTGCTGGGTCATCCTGGGAGTTCTTGGACACGGCTGTGCTAAAGGGATCCCATCCGGACCCTTAGGGGAATTTGCGTTTGGAGCAGCGTTCCAGAGGGATGCTGGAAGCTTTGCCATGAGGCTGGGGTTTATTCCTCGCTATCCGATGGATTTGGGAGCGGCCGTGTCCCCGCAGCCGGCAGATGGCACTGACTCATCTCGCTGCTCCATGGAAACACCCCAGCCTGCTGCATTCCGTCTCCAGGACCTTCCCACCTTCTGCCTTTGGAGGCACTGATCCTGAAAAACATATTTGGAGGTTGAGTAAGGCCCTGGCTTCCTTCTGGAACTGTTTGTGCTGGGATAAAATTCGCCTGTCTGCGCGCTCGGAGATTCCTGGGATCGGGTGCGACGGCAGCCCGAGGCACGGAGCTTGTGCTTCCCAAAGCTTGCACGGCGCCGTGGCTGCGAGGCTGATCCTTGGGATGATCTTCCCTGGCGTGAATTTGGAAGATGGGATCGGGCAGATACGTCAGCATTGCTTCTTTCAAGCCGAGTTGGAGCGACGTGGGATAGGGAAGGTGTCCCTGCCCGTGGCAGGGAACGAGATGATCCGTAAGGCCCCTTCCCACCCAAACCATTCCGTGATTCTGTGATGTTTCCCAGGCGCCAGAGGAGCAGAAGAGGGATCAGGGTGGACACCTCCCCTGCCACAGCCACACGTAGGGGGGACACCTTCGTGTGATGCATCCTTGAACAGCCGCAATTCCATTCGTTTCCCATCTCCACGGCTCCAATGTAGGACGAGGAGGGCTAAAACGGGCAGGAGGGTGGGAGTGCTGTGGGAACAGATTACAAAAGGAGCTATTTTTCCTTTAAGCTTCTCAGCTCCCCCCCTGCTTAGGTCCTGACAGCTGTCAGAGCTCAGCAGGTGTCCCGGGGAGATTTGGGAGGGCACGGAAGCGGCCTGGCACACTCGAGGGTGGCACTTCTTCAGGATTCCCTGGTGCTGCCAGTGCCACCAGGGATGGGGACAGCGGTGGCCCCGAGATTTTCTATGCTCAGAGATCCTCTGCTGGTTTTGGATGGCCTCAAGCTCTTCCCTGCTTGGATTTCGCTTTAAACCCTGCCTGTTCAGGTGTGGGAATCACTGGGTCCTCTGGTGGTTTTTTATTCCTTGGTGATGGTCAGCTCCAGGCTGGATCCAGCAGGAAATTCCTCACGGGCTGCAGTCCCTGTCCTGGGGGTCCGGGATGTCCTGTGGGATGTCCTGGGTGCAGGAGAAGCCATCTGGGAGTGGTCTGGGGACAGCCCCGTGCCATGGAGGGACATTTTGCCTTAAAGGTGGCAGGAAGAGGAGACGATGCTCGGTCACCATGGCAACGGCAGTGCAGGGATGCTGGGGACGTGGCTGTGTCCTGGCGGAGGTGCTGGGGAGCTGCTGGAGGTCTCGTGTCCTGATCCCGGGCTGAATTCCAACATTTCAGGCAGTGTGGGCTGCCTGTGAGGGGCTCTGCTCAGCCTGGATGCCCCGAGCAGGATCTGAAAATGGGAGTATTCCTGAAATTCAAGAGCTATTTAAGTTCCCAAATCCCAGGAAGAGAAACAGGAGCTCTGGAGGCCTCAATAACCACCTGCCACTCAAGTTTTGCTTCTCCGTGGATCTGAGTTTCCAAAGGCTCTTGGAATCTGGGATATGCAAATGACTCCTGATATGTGCTGGTTGTGATAAATGGGGAGCAGAGCAGAGAGGTGGATGATCCTTCAGGAATGACAAAGCCCCTCTGTGGTTGGAGATCTGGCCTTGGAATTCTGCACCCCTCTTTCCTCAGCACCGACACTCGGGAACAAGGCAGGAGTTGGGAAAAAAAACCGGATTTGCAAATGGTGGAGATGGATTTGCCAACCTGTGCTGCTCAGCAGCGCTCAGAGAGCCCTCTTGGAAATGAGATGGAGCCTGTCTCATTCCCAGCTTCCCAGGGTGCTCTGTTAATTTTCCCGCGTGCTGCTGGATAAAATGGATCCTCTGAAATTCCTCCAAATTAAAACCCAGGCTCCCCTCTCCCCCTGCCAGCAGGGAACAGCCCCCCTTTGTGGAGCTCCATCCTTACCAGGTGCCTCCAGCGCGCTGCCGAAACTCAGAGTTGGGAAGCATTTCCCTTTGTAAGGCTGGATTTGATTCCTTTGGAGCTGGAATGTTAAGTCTGCCCAGCTGGGCTTTGTGGCTTTCGACAGGAAGAGGCTGAGCTGGCGCAGGAGCCGGGTGTGAATCTCCCCGAGCACTGGGAGAGGGGGCAGGTGCCAGGCTCCCTGTCCCTTCCCGAAAGGAATGCCACCGGCAGCTCCCTGCTTGTGCTTGGCGGCTGAATGGGAGCAGTGGGAATTTGGAAATAAGCCCGGCAAGATGCGGGGGAAAACCCCGGGGTCTGAAGCAAGCGAGAGAAATCTCATTTTCTCCAGGAATTTCAGAGGCCTGAGCAGCAAACAAACAATTATTTCCCCGCGCCTTTGCTGGGTGGATCTGTAATTCCCGAGTGACAGGGGAGCAGTGCTCCAAACACGAGCTGCTGGCTGATGGATAACCGGGATAATGATCCACAGGCATGGATAAATCAGGAGAGACCTGCAGGGGCTCCAGAGGTGCCTCCATCCCTGCTCCTGGGAGCCTCAGAAGTGCAGGGCTGAGGTCTGGCAAGGCAGGAAGGAGCAGGGAAGGGAGGAATGGAAGGAGAAGCAATTCCATGTTGTGCTTCCTTGGTGTGCAATCGGTTGGGATACAGGAACTGGAATTTTGGCTGGGATTTGTACAAAGAGGAATCACAAGGAATTGGCGTTTCTTTCCAGCGTACCTTGGATTTCCCCCTAATCCCGTGGCACAGGAATTCAAATCCTGCTCTCCTGTGGGGAAGGAAGATTCCCTTTCCCTCACCTCTCGCAGGCATTTTGTGAGCTGGAGATGAACCAAGTGATTCCAGGAGGCTGCTGGGGTGGGAAGAGGCTCAGGGCTGTGCTCAGACCTCCCAGGGAATGGCTCCAGCTCCCTGCCTCCAGCAGCTTGTAGCCATTTTAATTTCCGTGGAAAACCAGCCCAAGCCTTCTCAGCTCAGCTGGAGCTGGCGTTCTTCTGGTATCCCAGTGATGGTCAAATCAATTCTCTGCCTAATTAGCTTGTAAATATTATTCCAAGGGGTTTTTTTTCCCCCTCTTTTTAAGTGTGTTGGGCTGAGGAAGGAGAAATGTGTCAGGAAAACCATGAGGGAAAAGCATCTGCTTCCCTCTGTCCTACTTCCAGCACAACCTGCTGCTGAAATGGGATGAAAACACAGCTCTGGAAGCACCTTTTCTTGTGGGGAGGGGACAGAGACCCTCGGAGGTGTTTGAAATTGAGGTTTCTCTGAAGGATTGGAGCACAAAATGTGTTGGGAATCACGGCAGAGGGTGGGAACGCACCCCGGAGTCATCCACAGGGAGGCTGTGGAGGCACAGGGCGGGAACAGGAGATGCATCAGCCTTGGGAAAGGTGTTTGAGGGTCACATTCCAGCAGGAATTAGCATCAGCTGAGCTCCCTGTGCCTGGCATCCCTGGAGAATGGATCAGGAGCCAGAGCCGGAGCTCAAACCATCGGCGTCCTCCTGGAAAAGGCACCCAAACAGGGCCAGCTCCAACAGCGACATTATTTTTTTTGGCCAAGTGTTTGTGGAAAATCCAGCAGGAATTTGCCTTTCGCTGTGATTGTTTTATTGCAGCTTCGGGGTCTGAGCGAGCCGTGCCCTCTCTGCAGGACCTGCCCGGGTGGGATAAGATCCAGGGAAAGCTGGAAACTTGGCAGACTCCCTGTGGTGGAAAGTGAACCTGGGGTTGCTTTTTAAAGGCTGAGAGTAAACACATCCCAGGAACTGCCAGTCTGTGGAAAACAGAGATAAGGGAGTCTCAGGGTGCCTCTCCTGGTTGCCCATATTTATTTGATAACTGGTGAGTGCAGCAGGCGCTGGTGGCTAAAAATAAACGAGGGAGCTGCTCCACGGGCTCTGGGATGGTCTGGTTTGGAGGGGAATGGTCCTTAGTCCAAGCTCGGGAATCCGCGTTCCTGGTTTTTAGTGTGGAGCGGGATTTGCAGCGCGATTTTTATCCCAGCTTGCAGCCCTTACTGGTGTTACTGCTCCAGCTCTCGCTGGGGATGACTCCAGCACTCCTTCTGGGATCCCTGTCCCGGGATTGCAGCGATCCCTCTTTCCCTGGCATCGTTTGGAGCAGCTCCTGGAGCCCACCCAGCCTCAGCACCATCCTGGTACTGGTTTGTAGTGGAAGCACTGGGAGGAGGCTGCTGGGGGTGGCTGTGGCCGCGTGGGATGGGGAAAAGGGCTGGTCCATGAGCCCGGATGTACCTGAGGGATTCATTTTCCCTGCGGGAGCGATCCAGGTGTTGGTGGCACTGCCGAGTGTCCGGGGACACCCAGGGATCCTCGGATCTGCCCGGATGAGCTCCAGATCCTCCACCCACAGCGCTGATTCCCACCCCACACAGATCTTTGGACAGGGCCAGGAGCTTTTTCTTCCCATTTTTTGTCAATTTTTTTCCCTCTTTCCATCCCAGAGCAGCTTTGCGCTCCGTTTGGCAGCGGCTCGGCCATGGGATCTTGCGCTTTTCCTCAACAAGGGGCGTAAATATTCCCGAAAGAAAGGGAAAGGGAAGGGGAATGTGCCGCTGCCATAAATCCCGGGAAGCCAGGGCCGTGCCAGGAGCTCTCCCATGGCAAATTCCCTGCCAGTGCTGTTCCCAGTCTGAGCCCGGGGGTCCTGAAGGAGGAGCTGCGCTTTGGATTCAAGGATGTGCCAACATCTAACGAGGGAAGAGCCTCCAGGCTTCCATTAATTAACAAATTAGCTCATCAAGAGGCTCCCTAATTTGTCGGATATAAAGCTGCCCTATTAATTAAACAAGAGGACAGATTTTAATTTGTCAGAGTGCACATTTAATTGATAAATGACTCGTTTAAATCCTTCACGGTGGAATTTTCCAGGAGCAACGATGGGAGAGGAGCACGTGGGATCCTCCGAGCGAGGAGCGCCCGCTCCCGGGATGCCGTGGGAGTCAGGGATTTGGGATCTCCAGTATCCCACCACCTCTCTCTTAATTGTCCCATCCACCAGTTGGCTCTGCTTACATCCAACCTCTCATTCCTCTTCCCCTAAATCCCACCAGCTCCCTTTTTTCCACAGGGAAATTGTTTGGCAGAAGCTCCTCACCAGTGGTTCCGGGGATTTGCCGGGTTGGGAAGATGCCAGGCTGGGAGTGATGGACGCCCCAGTGCATCCACATTCCCGGTGGGATATCCAGGGAAATGCTTTAGCTTTCCCTTAGGAATTACAGCCCCGTCGTTGCTCCTTGAAGGCAGCTTCTGCTGGCGGTGGAAGCAGCCGGAATTCTGTGGCCAGAATTAATTCCTGCACTTGAAGACCAGGGATAAATCAGAGGTCTCCTGGCATTCCAGTGATCTCCACACAGAATTAATTCCTCGGACATCCTCTCCCCAGCCAGATGTGCCGGGGAAGCCGCATCCAGCCAGGGTACCTCAAATTCCTTTTTCCCAAACTGTTTTTTCCCCCAAAAAAGTTTTAAGGAAAAGTGAGTGAATTATGCGGAGTCCTGCCTGAATTTTCAATTTATCCCTATTGATTTAAGAGGTTTTTCCAATGACTGAATCCTTCATGGAGCAGCTGGATGTGATCTCCATTTTCCATCATCTGGGAACCGTGCTGGGGATTTTCTCCATCCACTCCAGGCCATGGATAACAGGGATTCCCTCTGCACTGTTTAGGAAATAAAAATCGGGAATTCATTAATGTTACAGGCCTTACATGAAGGAGGAAAATGGGAAGTGCTGGAGCTGCCCATCCCTCCATCCTCACCCATGCCAGGGGTTTTCCTGCTCTGCCATGGAATTAATTTGTCATAAATGAATCTCCGACCATAAACCCCGAGATTTCCCACCCGGCAGATGCCACGGTGGGTGAACATTAATTGTGGCCCAGCTTCAAACAGGGACAAAAGTGGCAGGAGCGAGGGACTGTGCCCAGATGGGAGCCATGAATCACCTCTGGAATTTATGGAGATTTGATGTGTCCAGGCAGGAGTGAGATCTCCCGAAGGATAAGAACCCCTCCCAGAGGGAAAATGAGCAGAGGGTTTTGCTTCTGTAAACTCAGAGCTGGGTTTCCTCTTGATGTTGGGCTCTTACATGGAGAGAGTCGCTCGTGGGGCTGGATGGGAGGAATGCTGAGCTCCTTCCAGTGGGAATTGGGAGCTGGAATGTCCCCACGGTGCCACCAGTGTGGCTGGGAGCTGGTGCATCCATCACTCCTGGATAAACCCCAGTGATCTCCGGCTGGTCATTGAGGAATGCGTTGTGTGCCAGCCCTGGCCCTGGAGTGGATCCTGATCCCACTCTGGCACATCCCAGGATCCCACCCGCAGGTAAGCTGCGCTCCTGGGAACAAAACTGAGGTTGTTCTTTAACCCATTAATTAAAAATCCATGATTTCCTCCTGCTGGTGCTCTGGGAGTGCCGGGATCCGGCTGCTTGCGGCCGTCCTATCCCGCTCCCGGCTTTCCCCAAATCCCTCACGGGCAGGGATGCTCCT
The DNA here is from genome assembly GCA_013397725.1 of Rhagologus leucostigma. Taxonomy (NCBI): domain Eukaryota; kingdom Metazoa; phylum Chordata; class Aves; order Passeriformes; genus Rhagologus; species Rhagologus leucostigma. Next base: position 166,375 of record VZTD01005137.1, read on the forward strand.
GCCTCTCCCTCCCATGCAGTTTCATGGATCCCGCAATCCCACCCAGGTTAAATCAGGCTGTGAGGAACCTTAATTGAATCCTTAGGTTAAATTTTCCATCCGAGCCGGAGCATTAATCCCATAAAATGTGACACGGAACATTCCCGTGGCTCCGTGGCACAGCTTTCCCTCCCTTTGGGCTCGGCTGTTTTTGCTTTCCAAGGCAAATTCTGGATCTGGCTTCCATCAACAGCACCCTCTGGATAGATCCCTGCATTTCTGGATCTGTTTCAGTAATTGTTAGATAACAGCTGGTTTTTGGGAATGGGAAAGGGTTGTACCCAGCATGGGGCTGAGCTCTGGATATTGGCATCGACGATCCAGATCCATGCCAGGAAGATGCTGTGCAGGACCCCGGTGAGGGGACAGGTACCCCCACATCTCCCTGGCACTGCCGAGCAACTCCCTCATTCCAGAAATAGTCCCAGCCTGGCAAAGGCTCAGGAATAAAACATATTTTGCTGTTATTTTTATAAATTCCAGGGAAATTGGAGCCCAGAGAACCTGCACTGAGGCCACCCCCCGGCCAAAAAAACCCCGAAAAAGGCATGGATTGCTCGGAGCTGGCAGGAATTCTGAGCCTTCCCGCAAGGAGCCGCTTCCCAGCCCGGAGCTGGGCAATCCCTGTGCCCATCCCAGTGATGGGAAGCAGGATGGGGCCATTGGCAAAGTCAGCTTCCAGAACACGCATCCCTGCAAAGCTCTGCTCCGTGGAATGGTGAGTTCCCAGATGCTGATTGCGAGGAAAACTGGCTTTATTTACTGAAAAATCCTAAATGAAGCAGGTTTCCTTATGGATGTTTGGGAATTCGAAGGAATCTATTGTCATTAAGTCCTTGTTATTAAGACAAATCTTCTGGATTTAATAACAAGGACTTAAAGAATTGGGAGTTTCCCGAGGGGTTTTATCAGCCAGGTCCCACTGATTTTTGCTGGGAGATTGCAGGAATACTCCCCTCTCTCCGTGTTTGGTGTCTTCACTCGGCACACCAGCAGCAGGAAAAGCACATCCCGAGAATTTTAGGATGATGCTGAAGGAGTTCAGGGTGAAAGAGGAGCCTGAATTTGGCTCCAGCAGTTTCCAGCACAAGGAATTGAAACCTGTCAGCAGCTCCCTTTTTCCAGTGGGATGCTCCGCATCCAAACCTGGAACCCCGTAGGGATTTTATTAATGGGATTTCTTATTCCAAGGCCAGGTTGGACTTGGAGCTTGGAGCAACCTGATGGAAGGTGTCCCTATCCACGGCAGGTAATGGAATGGGATGAGTTTAAGATCTTTTCCAACCCCAACCATTGCAGGATTTGATGCCACCTCTGCTCATAAATCCCTGGGCAGGTGACATCCCGTCTGTCACCTGCTGAGGGGTTCCAAGGCAAGAACAAAGTGTCCACGCCCGGTAATTCCTCATCCCTCCTCCAGGAGCTGTCAGTGGCCCTCGACAGCTCTGGCAGGAGTCGGAAATCACGGAGAAATATCCCGGTGTGGCACTGCCATCACGCCTGGGGGGAGCTGTCACTGCAGGACGGGCATGGGAGCGGGTGGGTGATGCCACGGATGGGGGAATCCATGGAGCAGGGCTCAGCTGTGCCCTGGGAATGTCCCCGTCTCTGCTCTGCCGAGGGCGAGGTTTGGGTGCCGAGAACTGGGAACTGTCCCCTGGCCCGTGGGTCTGCATCGCTTGGATTCAGCCCCTGGCACAGCTCTGTGGGAAGCACATGGAAAAATGGGGGAAATGAAGCGAGATTGGAGCCAAACAGAGGTGGGGAAGGCTCTGGGAGGGTGTTTGGGGGCTGAACCATGCGGAGGTGCCCTGACCTGCCCATGCCAAGGGTGGGATGCAGCGGGATGCGGTGCCAGCCTGGAGGGCACAGTGGCGTTGGGCCGCCCTGTCCCAGCCCCGCTCTGTTCCTGGTGTTATTTATAAGCTCGAGTTGCACAAGGTTGGGACTGGGTTTTTTTTTTTTTTCCGTGATTGTATCAAATCAGCGTAAAAAGGGAACGGGAGCCGTCTCTCGAACATCCTGTCTGTGGCTTCGCTATTTGTGCAGGGAGTTTGCATTTCCACTTGGATCGGGAGGCAGCGACAGGATCCGGAGCTCGGGACCGCAGCGGGTGTGGAGCCAGGAGTCAGGGATGAGCTCCCTGTGGGAAAGGCAGGGCAGAGTTATCCACGGGCACAAACCCAGCCCTGAAACCCAGGGTTTGGAGCTGGGATATTCATTGGGAACTTCCTGTCGGGTCCTCGTAGCTCCTTGTCCAGCCATTCCCATTTATCCCCACGGCTCTGCCCAGGGCGAGGGAAAGTGCTGCTGGATGTCAGAGAAAGCTCCCCCGGAGAGGGAAAACTTCCTCCAATTTCTTCCCCATTAACGGTGACATCTGTTTCGGGATGAGTCAGGCGGGTTCCCAGTGCCTGTGTGGGAGGGAAGGAGGGCGAGAGCTGGAGGGCTCGGACCCGCCGGGCTCCGGCCACGTATCCCGGCTCCATCAGCACATCCCGGCTCCATCAGCACATCCCGGCTCCATCAGCGCATCCCGGCTCGGCAGGGAGCTGCTCCAGGGCGTTTAATCAGCCCAAATCAATTTAGAGCTCTAATTGCTTTGCTCGGTGTGGGTGGCGCTCAGCGCTTGCCAAGGACATGACAACTGCCAAAGGCTGGAATTGCTGTTCCCGACGGCTGCTCCGGCACCGATCCTGCTCCGTCACCAGCCCTGGGAACAGGGATCTGTCCTTCTGCAGGTGCTGCTGCCGGCAGGGCTTTGCTGAGGGAGGGAAACCCCAACCCACAAAGGCTCGGAGTGGGAAATCGTATCCCAAAGTCAGCGTGTTTTCCCTTCATCTTGCTAAACGCAGGGATCGGTGTGCGAGCAGGATCCTGCATCCTGCCTGGACACAGGGAGGTGGCAGGTGCCTGGGAAAGGAGGCAGTGCCAAGGGATGTGTGGTTCTGTGGGGCTGCAGAGCTCGGCCTTGCTGGGAACACTGGGATTGGGCCCAGTCTCTGCTCCGGACCCCTTGGCACTGCCGGGATTTCGGTCGTCGCTCCGGCTCGATGTCCCGAGGTCAGCCCTTGGCAAGACCACGTGCAGGAGCATCCATGGCCAAGCATTCCCAGCCCCAGCAGGCGCTGGGGTGGTTTTGGGAAGTCCCCAGGTGCCAGCATGTGGCTGGTGCCACCCAGAGCTGCCTGGGCTGAGCATCTCTTGGTGGCACCATTTGACTCCGGACACTCCAAAGGAATTCCTGTCAGTCTGTGGTTGTTTTTCTCTCTCGCTGGCTGGATTCAGGATGCTTTTGGGCCTGTCTTTACAGCTGAGGGTAATTAATTACCCTTAATTAATCTGTGATAGATGAGCTTCCTCTCTGCTGGGGAGAGGGTTGGCATGGCTGGTGGCAAACATACGGCAGTGGTGCTGGTGCTGGGGTGGCCCAATGGGGCAAATCCTGCTCCTTTTCCAGGCTGGAGGAGGGTGAGGGGGCATCCCTGCCAAATTTCCTTGTGTTTCCTTGCGCTGCCTTCACTCCCAACCCCTGCACTGGCTCTTATCCCGCTGGGATGAACGCTGGGACTGGGAATGGCTGAGGCTTGGGAGCTGCGTGGGGAGGGAAGGAATTTTCCTGGTGCCACATCAAGCCTGGGGTTATCCAAACCTCCTGCTCTGTGTGGGTGGGGGCTGCGCTGCTTAATGCTCTCAAACTGGGGGACTGTCCCAAAAAACCTCTCGTTTGTCCCCCTCAACCCCATCCCTGCATCCAGCCTTTCCCATCCCTTCTACTCGGGGGACCCCGGAGCCTTTCCCAGCCCCACTATGCCCCCCAAAGAACTCCTCTCGCAGGTGTTTAAAGGGACCGGAGGTGACAGAGCTGCCACCACAGAGCCTCTGCGGGCCGGGGGGGCTGTCTGGAAGCAGCTGCAGCATCCCGGTGCTAATGAAATCCATCGGGAAAAGCAGCCCCCGAGCAGCAGGAGCGGCGTTTGGGAGCCAGATTTTGCCGAAGGGAAGTGACTCAACGTCTTGGAAGGAGTTGGGGGCGGTGGGGGGAGCAGAGGACAGCGGTTGACCCAGGGTGGGGACAGCACAGCGAGGGTGGGGAGGGGAGGCTGGCAGCCACCTGCCTCCTCTTGGGCTCCCGGCTGGAGCAGCATCCCTGCGGAGCGCTCTGGGCTCCGTTATCCCTTCTTGGGGCGGGGTGCTCCAAGCCGAGGGGGACGGCACAGGAAAGGAGGCCCCTTGGGAAGCAGCTCGCTGCTTCCTCACGCTGGGTTGTGATCCAGGCCAGCGTTCCCAGCTCCCGGAGTCACACCCTCTCCCAGCTGTTGCTCGCCGAGCACCGCGCTGCCAAGAAAACCTTTGGTGTGATGGATGCGACTCCCGCCCCGCTCCCTTAAAAGCGGCGGGGAGCGGCACCGTGCCTGCGCCGGGATCCGCCTGGGAATGGGATCCCGCTGGCACCTCGGGCACCCCGAGCTCGTCCTGCCCAACACGGAGCAGCGGGAGAGCGTTGGCACCGCGCGAGGTATTGGGAAAGGTCGCTTCGAGGCTTGGTGGGGGATACTGGGAGCACCGGGGGGTGTCACTGGGAGCACTGGGGGGGTGTTACTGCGGGAGCAGATGGGACACGACGTGCTGGCAGAGCGATGGGACAGATCCAGCCCGTGCCACCCTCCAGCCGGGTCCGCGTTTCTCACGGATTTTATAATTTTGGGCTGCGTTTCCCGCTGTCCTGGGGCACCGCTCCTCTGCACCCCGCTGGGGACCTGCCGCAGGTGCCACAAGCGTGGAATATCCTGGAGCTCCCACCCCACCCCGGGGGTCCTGTGAGCCCCTGGGAGAGTGGAACACCAAGGAGCCGGTCACGAGCCACCCAGCCCGGTTCCACGGGGGAATTGGCACATCCCTGCCCGGTTCACACATCGGGGCTTTTCGGGGCTTCTCCTTTCCCTGCAGCAGCCCCACGAGCCGGCACATCAGCACTTTTCCAGCCCTGATTCAGCTCAGGGATGTTGCGACACAGAGTTGTGCAAAGCTGGCTCCAGTTCCTCTTTTTCAGCTCTCACGGGAGCTCATCCGCATGGGACGGGGTCAACGTCCCCACCTGACGGGACATGGTGGCCGTGAGCTCCCTGCTGCCATCACCCTCTGTCCCCTGGTCACAGCTGGGTGGTGGTTTTCCAGCTCTGAGGAAACTGAGATTTGTCTCTTGAAGCCGAGAGCTGGAAAACTCATGGATCTTGGTGGCGGAGAGCAGCTGGGGGCTCTGGTGGAAGGTGATGCTCTGCCATAGCACGGTGCAGCTTTTGTGCCTCTCCCTCTGGATGGGCTGTCCCGGCTCAGGACAGGGATTTTTTTATGTCCATCCCGGCTCAGGGCAGGGATTTTTTGTGTCCATCCCAGCTCAGCTCGTGCCGGATCACCGGCTGCACCGTGGATGCCCCTGGCAGTTTCCAGCTCCTGGCAGGCACAGGGTGGAGGTCAGGATGGCCCTGGGCTGGTGATCTTCTCTTTGGGGTCCCAGTGCAAACCAGGACAGGCTGATTTCCTCACTGGGAACGCGCTGCTGGATGAACAACTGGGAATGGGCAGGACCTGGCACCTTCCTGCACCCCAGGAATGGCTTTGGGTTTCCCCTCTCCTGCGTGTGCGAGGCCAGGAGCATCTCAGGAGTGGGATTTGGGGGTCCTGGAGAACGTGGATGAGGGGCAGCCTGGGTGGAGGAGCCCGAGGGGACCCTTTGGCTGCGCTCACAGTGAGAGATCCCTTCCCAAGGGCTCCCAGGAGATTCCCAAGCCACTGTGGGCAGCACAGGAACTGTGGTGGACAGGGCACGTCACTCCCGCCACATCCCCTCTCTGTGTCCAGCTGAACCCTCCGCAAGTTCCACATTCTCCCCCTTCCCCCCGAGCTCTGCTGACTCCAGCAGCTGCTTTATTCCACGGGCTGCGTTTATTTTCCTCATCCTCCCATCCCATGTGCGTCTCCTCGGGACGAGAAACCCCGGCAATATCCGTGTCAGCTCCAGCTGGATGCCAAAGCCACGAGCCCGGGGCCGTTCCCATGCCAGCCCTAATGGGGCTGTAGGAGAAGCAGAGATGTCTGATCCGGCCTCTAAATGCTGAAAATTCCTTGGGGATTTATCCAGCTCGGGTAAACACCTCTGGATTGAGGTATATTTGTTAATCTTTATGTTTTTGTAGGGATTTGGGAGGAGGGGTTTGCGGGAGATTTGCAACCAGCTGAGGTTTTTCGCACCCCTGTTGTTATAAAGCGGGTTTGGGACCGCTGGGATCCCCGCTGCCCTTCACCCCAAACCCCCTAATTTTCCCTACAACCCCCGCCTCTTTCGGAGCTGGGCTTTGCAGCCTGTGGGGTGGGAAAACAGCGCGGGAGGGAGAGGAGCTGGCCGTGACTCTGGGGGGGCCGATGCCCTGACAGTGTGGCAGTGTCGCCTCGCTGGGGACAGGGAGAACAGGGTGGCTTTTCTTCGCCCTGCTGATCAGCATTCAGCTGGGGACGCCGAGCACAGCTGGGAGGATGCTCCTGCGGATCCGGGGTGACTTCCTCGCTCAGGGAGGCGGGGGGGGGCTTGAGTCTGCTGTCCCCGGCCATGCCACATCCCCTGTGGGGTCACGTCCCTCCCGCAGCCCTATTTCTGTTTTCGTGGGTTTCTTTCCCTTTGTACGCCCCAAATCCCGAGTGATGTGCCCAAGGCTTTGTCCCCAAGAAGCCCAGCCGTGGTTAGGGACAGCCTCACTGGACTGCTGGGATGTAGCAGGGAGGTTGCTCCGGAAAAGGGAGTTTTATTGGGTTTTTTATTGCCTGAGAAGTGCCAGGAGAAAACCTTGGATTATTAGAATGAGAAGAGAGCAGAGGAGATGAAAGAACTTTTATTATCTTGGAAGTCAAGTCGTTTTAAGCAGCTCAGAAGCACAAACTGCCCTTTTTTAGAGAAAATCTTTGCCTGTGTAGGTACAAACGCCCAAAATGTTCCCCTTTAATCCTCAAACCTTCCCAAGAACAGAACAGATGGAGCAAAAGGCCAGGATTTTACGAACGGGGTGGCTCTTTCAACACTTTGTGCCAGAGAAGGCCGGCTTCCTCTGCCAGAGTTTCACCCTGGGAGGGGCCTTTCACGACCCGAATTTCGAGGTTAAACCCCACTTTCTGGCTGGATTGGGGCGCGTTCCCCGTGGGGGTGACCGCACACTGTGGCCAGGAGGATCCGTGGGATCCATCCCATCCTATCCCGACCCGTCCCGCGCAGCCCGGCCGGCTGTGCCCAGATAAACACTGACTCATGTTTTTCTGTCCCACCCTGGGCACAGCAGCTTTTTAAAGGCTGCCTTTTCCAGCTATTCCCTTTTCCCTGCGCCGTTCACACGGGCGGGGTGCGCAGCCTCAGCCGGGATGCTGGGAATGCCGGAGGCTGCTGGGTGCGGGGGTCCCCGGATCCGTGAGGGACAACTGGGATGTGTCTGAGTGGATGCAGGTAGGGATCAAGCTCCCCACTGCCCTTGGAGCAGAGCTCCGTGCCTCAGTTTCCCCTGTGGCTGTGCCATCATCCCTTTGCCCTGGGGGTCTCCAGCTGCTGGGGGAGGTTTGGGAGAACTTCCAGCCCGGATCCTCACCAGCAGGAGCCTGTTCTCAGCCTGCTCCCGCTGCTTCCATGGCATCCCACATCCCTGTCCCCTTCCCAGCCTGCTGGAGCGGGACAGAGGGGTCATGGGTGGTGGCAGGGCTGGAATCACAGCCAGGAGCAGCTTTTGGGCAGGCTGGAGCTCGGGGTTTGAGGTCTGAACTCCGTTTTGATGGGCTGGTGGTCCATTTACACCGAGGGATGGGGGACCATTCCGGGTATCCCAGTGGGGAGTGGGATGCTGAGGACCATCATCCCTGTGGCAGCTGTTGCCATGGCAACCGCTGGCTAAAATCAGGGGGAATCGGAGCTGGGTACCCAGAGCTGCTTTCCCATTCGGTGCCTTGCTCCCCTGAGCACTGGCAATTCCCGGGAGCCGCATCCCGGCAGGAATGTCCCTCCTGTGTAACCCTGGGCTGGAAATACCCAGTGGGTGCCAGAGGGGTGGATGGGGGTGGCCTCGGGTGCCAGCTGGGGATGGGGTTTGTATCCATCTTCCCTAGAGCATGAGACCTGGCCCATGGAATCCCATGGGATGCTCGGGATCCAGCCCGCAGGGTGGGACTCGAGCTCAGCCAGAGCTGTGAACCCCTACAAAACTGGGGCCAGCACCTGCCACGTGTCCCCAGGGACATCTCTGCCCTCCAGGGACATCCAGGACTGTGGCAGGGCTCAGTGAGGTTCCGGTGCCAGCAGGTCCAGAGGGACGCGGAGATCCCGTTTTACTCCGCGCCCTTCCCAAAGCTCCCAGCTCCAAACATCTGCCGACAATTCCCCTCTCCCGGGAAGCCGTGCCGGAGCTGCGGGGGCAGCTGCCCGCGCCTCCCACTCCCGGAGGAAGCGGGTTGAGGTTTGGGGTGCTCTGGGAGCTCGGAAACCGCGGATGGAAGGAGGGGAGGGAAGCGCTCCAAGGAGGAAAAGGCAGAGCAGCTGCCGGGGAGGGACCCGGCTGCTCCGAGGGGATTTGTTCGTCCTGTCCTGGGTGTCCCGTGAAGGGGGGACAAGCACTAACCCAAGGGCTCCGCAGGTTTCCCCAGCGCGTCAGACCCAGCCCCGGCAGGTCCCAGCCCGGATTTGTTTCATGTCGTGGATCAAAGCGTGATGCACTCTGACAGCTCAGGCAGGATCTGATGTGCTCCAAAGCTGCTCTGCTGGTTTGATTTAATTTGATTTGATTTGATTTGATTAGGTTCTATCAGTTCTCCTCAACCTGTCCCAGTGCCTCCAGTAAAAGCCGGGCCCCGCGGGCGCTGGGCAGGCAGGAGGCGGTGCTGGCAGCCTGCCCATCCCTATAAATTCCCGCAGCGGGGCTCTGGCACCGCCCTGCCCGCTGGGATCCGCTGCCAGGGGCCCGAGCATCCCCTGCCCTCCCCGTGTCCTCGGGACGCGAATCCCGCCCCGTTTCCCCGCTCACATCCGTCCCCCGCCCGTCTGCCTCGGCCAGGGCAGAGTTTTTCGCCCAGAAAAAGCTGGGTTTGAACATTTTCTGCTGTTCTCTCGGTTTCCTGTTGCCTTCCCAAGAACAACATCCCTGACCTCATCCTCCCCCGGTATGTGCCGGGATGCTGCCGGTGCGCGGGCCGCCCGTCGGGAATCCCACCCGGCCTTCCCTGGGTACCAAGACAAACACAGCTGCGGGAATGACGGAGAAAAGGCTATTTTGGGTAAATCCTGAGCTCGTTTTTGTTGAGGTAGGAGGACAAAGATGAATGGATCGAAGGGAGAGCAGTGGTTTTGGCTCGAGCTGGGAATTTTCAGGCCGGAGAAGAGCAATGAGACACTCTCTGTATTATGTAGATTTTTTTCTCTCCCAGACTTTGGAGTTTTTTTCCTGTGAGAAATGAGGAGGCTTCATGCAGCTGCCCCTGAGGCTTTAAATTTTTGGGAGGATTTTGGGAAGGCAGGTGGGAGTTTGCTGCTTGATTTTCCAGCAGGTCTGGGCTCCTGGTGCCCATCCTGCCCACCTGGAATGTTCGTGGTGGGATCGGCAGCTGCCTGCTACTCCTGTGGAGTTTGGGATTGCTCCTCATGAGCCCTGGAAACAAACCCATGCTCTGCCAAATCTCGTGGGGAAGCAGATTCCTGATGTTCCCATTGCTCTCTGCCATCCTCATCCCAAGTGGGAACAGAGGCCAATCCCTGCCCAACCTGGCAGAGCAAAATTAACAGAGAATTCAAATAAGTAATCAAAAAAAAAGGAACTTTGGAATGAGCTGAAAAGTCACCAGGCCCAGCAATTAAAAATAATACCAAAGGGCGGGTTTTCCATTAAAAACATGGAAGTGGACACAGTGGGAAGAGGAGTGGGAATTTCTCCTGTCCTGCTGGAGCAGGGGCTGAATGTGGGGTCAGAGTGACCTCGTGGAAGTCCAGCCATGGGGGTGTCTCGCCCCATGGATGGCATCACAGTGGAAATAGNATGGGATGGGATATGATGCAATGGGGTGTGGTGGGATGGGATGCAATGAAGTAGGATGGGATGTGAGGCAATGGGGTGGGGTGGGATGGACATGGGGTTCTGATCTCTTCCACCCTTCTGGGGCTCTGCCTTTGGAAAGGACCTGAAAGTCCCTGTTCCATAAAGCAATGACTCATTAATTATCATTAACACCTCTGGGAGTGTCAGTTCTGCTGATTCTGTTCCTTCCACTGGATCATTGACTTCAATTCATCTCTTTGACCAGCGAGGTTTTCCTGGGACAAGGCCTCTTCCCAGCTCCAGCTCATTCCCAAGCTTTTCACTCCAACCTCATTTGTTCTGGCCGCTTATCGTCCCCCGGAGCTGGGCCAGGGGGAGGTGACAGGGTGGGATTTCACCCCTGGCCGGGGACTCTGCAGCAGCAATGGCAGGAAGGAACAGCAGGAAAAGCCCAGGGAGAAACAATAGCTTCCAACAAAAACACCATGGGAATTTCAAAGCAGGGCTGGCGGGAGGGTGACGCTCGGGGACCTTTGGGGTGAAACGTCTCGGGAACAGGGAGGGTCCCTGGGTGGGCAGGGCCACGTCCCTCCTGTGAGGACACGTCCGGGTGGATTGCTCCGTGCTGGGGCTCTTGCTCCTCGTGCCAGCGCTTGCTCAGGCTTTGGAGGATTTGGGTTTTAACCCCCCCTGACCCACGTTCACATGGGAGAGGTTGAACCCACTGAATGAACGCTGGAGCCTGGTGGTGGCAAATGTTGTTGGTTACCACAATTAACATTTTCAAACACACAAAGCACCAATTGAATCAGGAAAATAACCCTGTGAGAGTCCAGGGTACAAAACAGATCATGCAGAGAATGTGCACCTCGTTTATATCTTTAATTATTTATAGTAACCTGTGGTTGATCATTTGGTTTTTGTGTGCACCTACGGATGCTGCTCGTGTTGGGTGCTTGTACAGAGGGGACAGGGCGGAATTTCTGTCCTGGGTTATCCCGAAAGATGCTGGGATCACGGCAGGACCCCGCCTTCCCCAGACTGGTGGTGAGGAGGGTCCCCAGGCCAGCACAGCCCCCCCGAGGGAGGCCACACTGGGTTAAGTGGCCACACCCTGAATGGGTCCTTCCTTAACCCCACATCCAGGGGTGAGCAACCTTTCTTTGATCCTGGCTTTAATGTTTCAGCTCGTGCCTTAGGCCGGTGTGGAGGGAGCTGCCGTGGTGCCCTGGGACACTGAACTGTCACCTGTCTCCCATCCCGACAGAGAGGAGAGAGGTGAGAGGGTGCCTGGTGTCAGCAGAGTGTGTGGGGAGCTCCCCTTTGGGTTTTCAGTCCAATTCAGGACAAAAAGAAACAGAAGACCCATAATAGGTTGCAGATTGGAAGGTCTCCGGGCTGCTGATGAGCTGTTAATGAGCATTATCCCGGTTTTTCCCTGGAAGTAGGCGGGTAATCAACGTTTTTTTGCAGGATGAGGCTGCAGCCACATCCTGGTGGAGCTGAGGGACTGAATCACGTCCTGATGTCTCACGGTTGGGGGTGGAAATCAGGGAGGAGCTGCGGGAGCATCTTACTTGGGACCAGCAGTGGGGTTCTCACGGGATCCCCCATACCTGCATGCTTTGTCCCTTAGCTCCCTGTCCCCAGTTCCCACACGTGCTGAGGGGCCATCGTCCCTCCCCTCTCCTCGCCGTGGTTAACACCAAACACCTTCCCAGCAGGGAAGAATCACCGGCTGCAGATCCCAGCCACCGGGATCGTACGGATCGGGTCCGTACGGACAATGGCGCTTCCCAACCTCTCCGATTACTTGGATGGCCTCAATAACTACAGCGACTACCCGGACTACACCTACGAGGACGCCGGCAGCGTGTGGGCAGACCCGTCCCACGACCCCAAGGACATCACCCGGATCCTGTCCGTCATCATCTACAGCGTGTCCTGCGTGCTGGGCATCCTGGGCAACGGCCTCGTCATCGCCATCATCACCCTGAAGATGAAGAAGTCAGTCAACGCCATCTGGTTCCTCAACCTGGCCGTGGCCGACTTCCTCTTCAACATCTTCCTGCCCATCAACATCGCCTACACAGCCATGAACTACCACTGGATCTTCGGCACGGTCATGTGCAAGCTGAACTCCTTCCTCCTCATCCTCAACATGTACACCAGCGTCTTGCTGCTCACCACCATCAGCTTCGACCGCTACGTGTCCGTGGTGTTCCCGGTGTGGTCCCAGAACCACCGCTCCACCAACCTGGCCTATGGGGTTTGTGTGGTCATCTGGACCGTGGGCATCGTCATGAGCTGCCCCTCGCTCGTCTTCCGGGACACGGCGCAGACCCGCAACTCCGTGATTTGTTTCAGCAACTTCTCCCTCTCCAGGAATAAATCCTACGAGGGGCTGGCTCTGATGAGGCACCGCACGGTAAACATCACCAGGTTCCTGGCCGGGTATATCCTCCCCATCACCATCATCACCTTCTGCTACGTCGCCATCGTCTTTAACCTGCGCCGGAACCGCCTGGCCAAGTCCAAGAAGCCCTTCAAGATCATCGTCACCATCATCGTCACCTTCTTCCTCTGCTGGAGCCCCTACCACCTGCTGAACCTGCTGGAGACAGTGCCCAACGCCGTCCCCTGGTCCGTCTTTGAGATCTTCATCCCGCTCACCACGGCACTGGCGGCCTCCAACAGCTGCATGAACCCTGTCCTCTATGTCTTCATGGGCCAGGACTTCAAGAAGTTCAAGGTGACCATCCTTTCCAGGCTGGTAAATGCCCTCAGTGAGGAGACAGGACACTCCAGCATCGTGCACAGGAGCTTCTCCAAGATCTCCTCCATGACTGAGAAGGAGACAACAGTTGTCTAAACTCCGCCTGCAGGAGGGACAGGGTCCCCTGGTGTTGGCACTGTGACGTTGACCACCCCTGTGGTGGCTCGTGGTGTGGGTCAAGCATTGTCCAGCACTGTCCTACAGCCCGTTTTTGACTGGTGTTGCTGCCTGGGGGCTGGCAGCAGATGGAGACCCTCAAGGTGTGGAGAAGACACAACCGCCCTTGATCTTGTGGGGGATTGCATACATCCTCTCACCAAACTAAGACAATGTTTTGGGGCATTCCCATCCAACCTTCGCATTGCCTGACCCAGGAAGGGCGTTCCTGGTGTTTCCAGAGGCACCGTGGTGGAGTGGAGGATATCAGGAAAGCATCTCTCATTCCATGGGTGATCCTTACCATGGCCAGACTGGTGACGCTCCTCTGTCCCATGTCTGCGTGTGGCTCCTCGAGGTAAATTCCTGAGGTATTTTGGTACTAGAACAAGGTGTTTGGGACTTTTTTGTTAAGTGTCCTTATGAGGGTTGCGATATCCCACCTCAAAGAACTAGGCAGTCTCAAATGCCTTCCAAGTGATCCAGACCCAGGGCCACTTGCCAGCGTGGGGATTGGGCTCACGCACAGGGTCACCAGCATGGAAAATGGGGAGAAAAAAGAGGGAAAGGCCAATCGGAAATGTCTTCTTAACCCCCCTTTGATGGGCACGTTCCACACGGTACATCCTGCAGAGCAGTTGGGTATTTGGGACCAGGAGCAGGTCCATGAGCTGGAAATGAGCTCCTGGGGAGGACCTGCTGTCCCCTCCTGCATCCAGCGGGGACCGGCTCCATTGCCAGCCGCTCCCTGGTGGGACTGGTCAGTTCTATGGGATGATTTTCTCTCTCCCAACTTGGGAGACTCTGGGAATCTCCGCACACCAATCCCTGCAGTGAAGGATGGTCCGAGCCACCACCTCGATCCGATTTCACACCTGGTTAATTTGGGAACTCCTTCTCCATCAGGGCTCCTTCGCCACGACCCCAGTGTCACCCTCGTTTATGTGCCACATGCAAGAGATCCCTGGAGCTGGGTTTGGGCAGCCCCCAGTGGCCCTGGGGACAATTTGGGGGAGATTTGTGCGGGGTTGCACACGTTGGCACGTTGAGAGTCTGCTCCCAGGTGCCCCCAAAGGCTGAAATATTTATTTATAGCTTTTCTTGGAAATCAGGATATGGGGGGGAAAAAAAATGGAGAGGCAGCTCCCAGGAAAAGCAGGGAGCTATTTCCAGATCGTGCCAGCCACAGGTGCAAGCGAAGCTGCCGTAATTGAGCCGCGGGAACGTCAGGGATCAGAGCGGCTGCTGCGGCGGGAGCTGGATTTCAGGATTTCAGACGGATTATCCGGCGTCCTCTCCGCCCCGGCGCTGCCTCGCTGCACCACCTCCATCTGCATCATCCTTGGTGTGATGGGACGCTCAGCACCTGGGTTGTCTCCGTATCTCCCGGGGTTTGGATCCGCCCCCTTCCCTAGGGAGTGCTGCCGCATCCCTGCGCCACACCACGTCCCGTGGGCAATCCCAGGGCTGCTCCCAGCCCCGATCCACAGAGATTTTTCCCCCAAAACCCGTGCGGGATCCATAGCCACAGAAGATGCTGTGCCTGAGGAGGCTGCAGGGCCTCTCTGGTGGTGGGAGGAGGCTCCTCTCGTTCGTTTCTCCCAGTGTTTAATTAATAATGCTGGAAGGTTGCCAGGATCCTATTAGGAGTGGGATTGGACAGATGGGAAGGACAGGGCGGTGACAGGGACACCCAGACCTTGCAGAGGATCTGTTTAGGGAACAGTGGGAACGGGATGTACCCGGAGCCAGCAGCCACTGGGGATTTTTGGGCTCAGGCTTTGGAGCAGCGGGAGCAGCCGGGGCTCCCCTGTCCCTGCCCTGGATGTGGGAACAGTGAGATGAAGCCTCAAGGACTGGATGCCATCCCACTGCCCCTCAGGTCGGTGCTGGGATGCTCCCAGTCCGTGCTGGATTCGGGATGCTCCTCGCTCATTCCGGTGGCAGTTTTTTTTCCAAGCCCATCCGTTATTACTCCAACCAGCTCTCCCAAAAAAAACCCAAAAGCGGTGCCTTGGTACTCACCCTGGGGTTAAATCATCGCTGCAATGGCAGCTTGGGAATCCCAAATTCCCCGAATATTTGAGTCCCTCTTTGTAGCTGTTTGCTTATTTAATAAAAACCTGTTTTCCAGACACATCGGTGCGTGGAATGGGAAGGATCCCAGGGTTTTTCACTGAGCAGTCACTCCCCTGTGTGTATTCCCAGTGCCTGGTGGCCAGTTTGGAATTGCAGAAAGAGCTTAGGAGCAGAGGGGTGGGGATGGGACTGAGGTGGGGTCTGAGCCTCCTGGGTGGGCTTTGGGAGATCCCCCATGGATGTTCTTTGCGGGATTCCTGGGCTCTGGGAGATGCCCCATGGATGTTCTTTGTGGGATTCTGGCTTATATTTATCCTTACAAAGGCCAAATGGCTCTTTAGGGGGAACAGGGAAGCGGGGAAGGGGTCACATACTGCTTCCTAGTGGGTTCCAAATGCTCCACTCCAAAATCCACCCAGGCACCAGCGCTGCTGTTCCGGCCCCTCTTGTTCCTGATTCTCCTTATCCTAGCAGGGTTTGGGGTGAGGATGGGGAAGAGAACGGAAAAATCCACTGAGTTTTCCCTGCTGGACCCCGTAAGCGTTGAATTAACATCCCCGAGGAGTGTCAGCGATTCCCGTTCCCGTGTCACCCGCTGGGACAGGCAGCGAACAGATCCCCCAGGGAGCGTTCAAAACCCACATTTTTATACATCTATAAACTGGAAACGGGGGAAAAAAACATCCCTCGGAAAACTCCAGCCTCCTCAGCCGGGTTTTTCTTTCCTTTTTGGCGAAGCGGCAAAGAAATGCAGCTCAGGATTGCCCCAATTCCTCTGACATTCCCGAAATTCTGCAGGAGCTGCAACTCTGGGATCCCCCAGGTTGCATCCTGTCAGCGTTCCTTGGGTTTTTTTGCAGCGCTGGATGTTTAAGCCATGGAGGAGAGGGGGCTGCGCTCCCCCCTAGGGTTGGGAAGCTCCAATCTATTAAATCCAGGATCCTCGGATGCGCCCCGGTGACCCCGGTCCCACCCCGGCCACCCTGGTCCTGCCCCGGCACAGCTCAGCTGGAGACGTCCTTAGCTATTAATTAACAAAGTCCTCTTGATTAACTGATTAACGGCAGCAGGAGGTTAATGGCCACGGGCAGCTCCAGGAGAATGCGCACAAGCTGGAATTAGCATCCAGGGAAAGGGCTGGGTGGGAGCTGAGGCTGCAGGGCTGGCGGTGCCGGGGTCTGCAGCCCCTTTTGGGGCAGAAATGGGTGAAATTGGGGTGCAGCTGGATTGAGCACCTCGGAATTATGGGGTGTGTGCAATGCAGAGCCACCACCACTCCCGTGAATTCTGGAATTAGGGCAGTCATGGGGATCAGGATTTTAGGGTAGGTCAGGGCCTGTGGGAAAAAGCTGCAGGTTTTGGAGCTGGGGCACCAACCCCCATCCCAGAACCCCCATTCCCAGCCTTGGGACCCCAACGCTCATCCAGGACCCTTATCCCAAACCTTGGGACCAAAACCTGCAGCCCAGGACCCTCATCTCCATCCCTGGAACCCCATCCCTATCCCAGGACCCCATTCCCCATCCTTGGGACCCCAACCTTCAACCGAGGACCCCCATCCACATCCCTGGAACTCTCAGCCCAGAATCCCCAGCCCACATCCTTGGGACCCCTAAATCCACATCCCCCAAACCCTGTTCCCGACCATCCCACCTCTCCCTATCCCAGTTCCCTACTGTGCTGTGGGATTCAGCACCCCCAGACCCCACTGGGAGCCGTGGCAGGACTAGTCCTCACCCAGCGCATCCCAAACCTGCCCTCTTCCCGCTGCTGGGAATTACCCTGGATTTACCATCCCCCCCCCCACCCCAAACCCAGGGCTGGCTCTCATTCCCTCGGAGGAATTACTCCAGAACAAACCAAATCCCATTCCCGTGGAATGTGTTACCATCCTGAAGGACAGCTCCTTTTCACTTGGCTCTCACGGCCCTAAAATAAAGCCGTGCTTTCCCTCTCCCGTAAATCGCTGCCTTCATTCCGAACTGGGGTGGAATTTAAAATTAAAAATAACAAGGAATAAACGTGTTGCCCTCTCCGGGTTTAAATTACCCCGGCTGTGTTCAGGGCATGTTGTCAGCTGTAAATTTTAGGGGAAAGAGCCAAGCTGAGACATGGACCCGCTGGTTTAGTCAGGGATGGAGATGGCTGCTCTCGGATTTATGGCCCTTCTCCCTGTTCTGGGGTTTTTGTGGAAGTGCTGCTGCTGAGGGAAATGGAGGGGGCGCATGGGATTTCCTTTATTTTAAACACAGCAGGGATTTAATTTGGGACGAAGGGGAGCTCCTTCTCTCTGAGCCCTCCTGGCATCGTTTGCATCGCCCAGAACCTCCTGAATTCACCCCAAAGGAGCATCCACTTCCTTTGCCAGGAAGGGATCCCGGATCCGAGCCACGCTTGGCATCACCTCCGACATCGCAGAGGACCAGGGAGCGCAAAACCCACTCGGAATTGGGGGAAATGCGGGAGCTTTTGGTGCAGACGCCGTTGCCACGGCAACAGCTGAGCAACCCATCCAGCCCGGGAGGGAGGAAAGCCGCAGCAGGACCGGGAGGCAAGAAAACGCTCCCAGGGATGCGGGATTGCCAAAAATAGCTGTTTTTTTCCTGCAGGAATCCAGGGAGGAGGGCGGGAATCACGGTCCCCGCCAGCCCCACACCAGGGCAGGGCGCGCTGTGCCCAGCCGGGGATGCTCAGGCTGAGTCAAGTGGAAAGATTCCCAGCTTTTCGAATCCTCCTGGAAAAGCTGAGTGCTGCCTCCCGCAGGCATCACGGAGGCAGCCAAGCGGGCTGTTAAACGTCAAGAGCTTTCCCCAGGAAAACTATGCAGGAAGGGGTGGTTGGCTCCTTTTTCCGGGGGGAATAGCAATTTTACCCTCGCGTGCCAGTCCCGCGTGGTTAAAATACAGCCCAGCACTGAATAAATAAATTAAAAAGCAGAGTACAGAGCTCCCGGCAGGAGCGGGGAGCTGCTCCTGCCTCAGTGGGATGGGGCGAAGGGGGAATCCCATAATCCAGAGGTGCAGCCAGATGTGCAGCAAGCCCTGACACGGCCGTCATTATCTTCCAAGCGCTCCATTTCAGCGCAAATTAAATTTAAAAAAAAAGCGATTGCTCTGCAATAAAAGCAGGGAAAAATAAAAAAGAAGAGCTAAATTGATAGTGCTGGTGGCCGGAGAGATTCTCAGTCCCTTTTTGTGGGATTTGTGGAGGTGGTGATGCAGAGGTGGGGTTCCCTCCCCGCCCTCTCCCCAAGCTGCAGCCCAGGCTCCAAGCGCCGCACGCGATGTCATCCCTTAATTGTTTTATCTCGGCGGTTAATTGGCTTTGAGGGGTTAATTACTGCCGAGGGGCGGGAGGGAGCGCTGCCCCTTTGGCGGCCGGGGCCTGTCAGAACAAATCAAGCCCGATGTGAGGCTTCATCCCTGCTGGGAGAAAAAAACGAAAAGGGGAATTTCACCAACTCCAGAAATTAGGAATAAATTGCACCCAGCTCTCGCTCCGGTGCCAAGGAAGGTCAGGAATAAATCCCGCAGTGAACCTCCCCCTTCCCACCACGCATCCCATTAAATCTGGCTGCAAGGACGCTCTCCAGGTGCTAAAGGTCCCAAAAAGGAGCCGCCTTGGCTGCGTTGTCAGCGCAGAAATGACATGAGTGGGATTTAAATACCCATTAATGGGTTTAAATGCAGAAACGAGTTAATGGGATTAAAGGGGAGAGGAGCCGTTCTCCCTTCGCTCCCACAGCCCTGGGCTGGGATGGGTGTGGGGTGCTCAGGCGGCCCCACAAACACACGGGGAGGCAGAGCAGCAACAAAACCTCTCCTTTTTGACAGAAGGGTTGCCCTGAGGGTTTGTTTTGGGGCTGTCATGATCAAAGGAGCGTGGGCTCAGCTCCATTGCCACTGACACGGATCCCAAAAAACCCTCCAGCTCTTTATGGGTAGAGTTAAAAGCTCCCTCTGAACGCAATCCCCCACCGCCTTCAGAAAACCAGGGAGCAGGAGCCCCTCAGCCCCGCTCTGCTCCACACACACCTTTAGAAAAATAGATTTTTATTGAAATTCTCCTTTTTTCTCCAGGGAGTTTTCTTCTCTCTTGGAACAGAGACCGAGCGGGGCCTCTGGCTCCGACCTGTGCCTGCGTTTCCGTCAGGATCAGGAGTTAAAAGCCAACTGGTGAATCTCTAACTCTAGAGAAGGCTGCGTACGATATATGGCTTTTGCACCTACATCCAAGGGGGTCTCGCGGGGCGGGAGCTTCAGGGGGGCTCGTCTGGGGCAAAGCCGGGATGGGAAGGGCGGCACGAGGGGGATGAGGGGACAGCCAGGGACCACATGCAGCTGTGCACGAAGCCAGCCCGGAAATCGGCACATTCCCGATGTGTGAGATCCTTTGGTTTGGCTTTGGGACACCCCAAAGCTCAGCCCCGGGGTTTGCTCCCCACGGGGGTTGGATGCAGCTGGGTTGCAGTGTGGACCCTGCTCCTGGGGCCCCAAAAGTGTTCCTGGCCCCCCAAAAATGCTCCCGGGGGGCTGTTCTGGCTCTTGGGCTCTGAAATGGGGCCCGGACGAGCTCGTGGGTCCCGACAGCTCCTTTGTCCAGGGAAAACATCCCCCTCTGCAGCAGCATCCACGGGGAAGAGGAGCTCCCACCTGTAGCCGCCCAAGGGCTGGAGCAGCAACTTTGCCTGGTGCTGTGGCTGGGGAATCCCAGGGAATTCTCAGGGAGCCACAGGATGGCTCAAGGGGCCGCAGCCGTGTTTGGGGACGTCGCACAGCACGGCCTCGCCGATCCCATAACCTCAGCCAGGATCCGCGGGAGCACCACCCGCACGCTGCCACGCCCTCGGTCCGTCCTCCCTCGGGAAGGCTGAAGATTCCATCCAAGGACAAGTGGAATCCTTCCAGGGCTGGGATTTTGGGGACATTCCCCCGCCCCCAGCAGCGTGCGTCAGGCACAGCCTGAGCAGTGTGGCGTCTCCGGGAGAGCCCGAGGGGACACAAACATCCCAGGAGGGCTGGGACAGCTGGAACAGGAGCAGGGAAGGCACCCACGTCCCCAGGCTGGCCAAAAAAAGCTCAGCGGCGGCTGGGGACCTGTGGCGGCTCATGCAGGGAGCGATCAACAGCTACAGCAGCACACGGAGGGTTAAAAGAGGAGCCACCCACCGGGTGGAATTAGGCAGAGGCCGGGGTGGGGGGGAGGACCGAGAGCCACCCCCGGCCACGTGTGGTCACCATCACCTGGGGAAATAATCCTCGGGCACCCCCGAGAGGTTGCGGAGCTTCAGCGCCGCGTCCACGGTTCGGATGTAGCCGCTGATGGCCTTCCTCATCTCGGGCGTGTAGGGGTCGTACTCCAGTTTCCTCAGGCCCGAGCGCTTGAAGTTGCCGTCCTTCTGTCCCTCCACGCACAGCAGCCTGTCCTCGCAGGCGGGGACACCCAGCAGGGCCACCATCCTCTGCAGCTGCACGAACAGGTCCCGCTTGAGGTCCTCGAAGTGCACCACCAGCACCTTCTTGCCGTAGCGCAGCCAGTCCAGCGTGTGGGTCGCCCACCACGGCGCGTAGTTGGCCACAAACTCCGGCCACTCTAGGGGAAAGGAGAAGAGGACACCATGAATAGGTGTCCCCCGTGTCCTCTCCCATCACTGCTGGAAATCTCTCAATTATCCCTTCTGGCTAATTGATCCTCCCGTTCAGATCAGGTGGTAGAAGGGAGGATGAAACATCAATAACCAGCCACATCTCCCCCCGCTGTGCCGCGTTAAAGCTCCGGGCATCTCCCTCTTCCTCGCGTCCCTCCCCGCAAAACCAAGGCCTGGTGAGCAGCTGGGCTGGGTTGAATTCCCCGAGGAATCGTCAACCGCGGGATGTGTTCCATCGAACAGATCCAGGACAATTCACCTCATGTAATCACAGCACGGAAAACTTTGCTTTGGAGCCACTCCAGGGGCGTCGTAAAATCAACGCCACGGAACCAAACAGGGGTTTGACCTCGGCGGGGCCGGGAATGGTCTGGGGGAAATAGGAAAACACCCCCCCAGCACTGGGGCAAGGCTGGAGAGAGGGCATGAGGGGGTTTTTTCCCCCAAATTTTCCCCAAAATTAGTTACTGGGAGAAGGAAATAATTTGGACAGCTGGGCTGCAGGGAAGGCTGGGAATGGGACCCTCATGCTCCATGTGCAGGGGCCTCTCCAGCTGGGAATGGGGTCACCAGCCATGCAGTGGGAAATCTCCATCTTTCCCAGCAATAGTTAATTAACCCGACAATTAACCCATCGGCTAATTACTCCATACATCCTCTGGAAAGAATTTGGTGGTGTATTTTGAAGTGCATCCAAGCTGGGGTGGAGGGAATGGTCCCCTCCGGATCTCCCTCCCCTCGGAGACACGAGAGACAGGCTGGGCAGGGGGTCGGGGTGGGGAAGGCTCAGGAGGCTCCGTGTGGTGCTGGGATCCCAATCCTGGCTCCATCCACAGCTGCGTGGGGATAAAATCAGCCGAGAGGCTCCTACGCCACCACAGTGGGGACAACGCCAGCCCAGGGACACCAGGCTGAGGACGTGGGGGACACCACGCCCCGCTGGTTTTGCGGGATGGGGAGAGCAGGGCTGGGCTGCCCCCGGCACTGTGAGCACATGGAGATAACGAAATCCAGGCACATCCCGGCCCCAGCAGCCAAAGCTCCCCTTAAATAAACTCGGAATTAAGGGTAGCAGATGTTCAATCAAGCTAAACATTTTAACTCTTTCCGATGGAGTCAATCCCACAACAGCAATTTGGAAATTACTGTAATTAAGCAGCCTCCAGCACGTGCCTGTGCGTGGGAGAGGCAGTGGCTGGGGAGCAGCCGGACACACGGAAAGGACACACGGATACCACAGGGATGGGCTGCGGGCTGCCACCACTGCCCGGGGTCACACTGGGGACAGGAGATGTCCATCCCTGCTTGGGCCAGCTAGGGCAGGGTGGTCCTGCTGTCCTGTTCCCTCTCATCCCACCCCATCTTGTCCCATCTCATCCCATCCCATCCCATCCCACCCCATCTTGTCCCGTCTCATCCCATCTTGTCCCATCCCGTCTCATCTTGTCCCATCCCATCCCACCTCATCCCACCCCATCCTGTCCCACCCCATCTTGTCCCATCCCACCCAACACGGGAGCCCTCAGCCATCCAAGATCACACCAGGAGATGGCCACGGTGACCCCAAAGTGGTGGCACAGCCCAAGACTCCCCCATGGACACCCAACTCCGGCTCTGCTGGGCTTTCCCAACCACTTCCAGCAGCTGGGCTGGAGCTCTCCAGGAGGATTTCCTTCCCCACCTTTGCCCTTCCAGTGGGCGTGGGCGGCGAAGCCGATGTGGCCCCCGTATTTGCGGTTGAACTCGGCCATGAGGGCCTTGTAGGGGTTGCGGATGAGCAGGATGGCCGAGTCGAAGGACTCGATCTCCTTCTGCCCGCTCTCGTGGGTCTTGATGCAAATGGTCCTCCCGCTCCTCCAGTGATCCCGCTCGCCCTTGAATCCTGCCCGGACAGAGCTGGGATTAATGGGAGGAGCAACAGGGAGCTGGGAAAGGGGCTCAGCCTAGAGAAAAGGAGGCTCAGGGGGGCCCTTGTGGCTCTGCACAACTCCCTGACAGGAGGGGGCAGCCGGGAGGGGTCCGGCTCTGCTCCCAGGGAACAGGGACAGGATTGAAGGAGATGGCCTCGAGTTGTGCCAGGGAGGTTGAGATGGGATATCAGGGAAAATATCTCCACCCAAAACACGGTCAGTCCCTGGCACAGCTGCCCAGGGCACTGATGGAGCCACCATCCCTGGAGGGGTTTAAAAGCCATGTGGATGTGGCACCTGGGGACGCGGTGACCTTGGCAGCGCTGCGGGAATGGTTGGATCGGCCTCAGAGGGCTTTTCCCAAACGACCCCCTGGCTCCACGAAAGGGAACGACACAGGGATATCAGGCCGCAAAATCCAGCTGGATGATGGAAGCAGCTGGGGGTTGAGGGAGGATTTGCATCCCTCTCCCAGATGGAAATGGTTTATTTTCCCATGTTAGGAGTCTCATAAAATCCATGAGTGGGTGGCTCGCAGGCACAGGGGCCCCTCAGGGTGACACCTCCCCGGCCACACTCGGCCCTCGTGCCTGTTCTGAGGGGTCAAGGGCAGATTTTATGGCTTTAATCTCTTTGAGCAGAGTTTAAACTCTCCCAGTAAATACAGAAAGGAAAAATCCTTGTGCCTGTGGGGCAGCGGATCAGCCCGAGGTGGGGGTGACACCATGGGGGTTCCAGAGAGGGGACCCTGCATGGAGCGTGGATCAATCCCAGCCCCTGGAATGCACCTGGAGCGGGGGATAAGATGGAAGGAGCTGTATTCCATCAACGAGAGGGGTGTAATTGGCTCTCGGAGATGGATAAATCTGCCGGTTGCCTGGATACCTCCCGGCCCCTCCGGCAGGGAGCGAACACGGAGCCCACGCTCGGGCGGCTCAGCAAAACCCAGCCAAGGCTCTTCCCACTGGGGCTCCCTTCCCTGGGCTGCTGCTGCACCCTGGGGCTGGGCCAGCGCTCCCTCTCTGAGCGTCTCCCTCTCTGGAAGGCCGGATTTGGCAGGAATTTGGGAGGAATGTGCTGCCCGTGGTGTTGGGAAAATGGGGATTTAGGGAATAAACCCCACCAGCCGTGTGGGTACCCCCGGTACAGATCCCAGCTCTGCCACAGCTGAGGAGGAACGGAGAATTTCCTCTCAAAGCCACAAAAAGTGAAGGAGTAACAGGAGAAATCTTTGAGGTCTCCAGATAAAACTGCTGTGAGGGGTTCTACACTGGGGGAACTGGGAATGGGGTGGGTTATTAGAATCAGGATCCCAGTATGCTTTGGGCTGGAAGGGATCTTAGAGCTCATCCCATTCCAACCCCCTTGGAAAGGGACACCTCCCACTATCCCAGGCTGCTGCAAACCCCGTCCAACCTGGCCTTGGCCGCTTCCAGGGATGGAGCAGCCACAGCTTCTCTGGGCAACCTGTGCCAGGACCTCTCCACCCTCCCGGGGAGGAATTCCCTCACCGAGACACTCCAGCCCAAACCACCCCACGGAGCAGCACCGTTCACACCCGACTCTGCTCCCCCTTTCCTGCAGCCCCCCGGGATGTCACCAGGACTGTCCCCAGCTGGGGGTGGGACCCCAGGAGTGTCCCCCCCTCACCTTTGTTGTAGAGAGACCCATCGAAGTAGTAGCTGCCGGTGTAGAAGCCAGTGGCCAACTCGATCAAGTGCCGGGCCCAGGTGTTCCCGGCTCCAGGAAAGCTGGCCAGGGCCACCAGCTGCTTGGCACGGCTGGGCAGGAACCTCCTGTCCATGCAGCGGTTGTCTGCAGGGAGAGCCATCAGGAACGCGTCATGGAAACCGACTTTTCCCACAGGGATATCCAAGGAAACCCTGCTGCTCCCAGGGAAATGCTGGGGAAGGGGCGAGGAGGTGGCTGGACAGGGAAAGGAGCCCTTCCTAAGAGACATCCCAAAGGGTTCTGGACACCTCAAAGGGTCCTAAACACCCGAAAAGTCCTAAGAGGATTTTTTCCAAAGGGTTCTCTGTCATTCCTGACTGCGTGATTAGGCAAGAGCGAGTGACAGGGATCCCTGTGCCAAGCAGAGCTCCCGCTTTTTTTACGGATCAAGGAACAGCGCTTCCAGCACAGCCCCAAACACCAAAGGGTCATGACAAAACTGACCCGCTCTGAAGCAAAACCACCCAGATTTGGGTCCTCGCTCACTCCCTTCAGCCTTTTCCTCTCCCAGGAACAGTTTTCCCTTCTCCCTGTGCTTCCCTGCTCCCACTGCTGGAGGACAGGAGCCCTCTCGGGAATGTTCTGCCTGGTCACAGCCTTCCCCTCCCCACCAATATTTTTCCCTGGAGCTCGTCCCCTCTGGATAGCAGACCCCCGTGGGATCATGGAGAGGCGGGAGAAGCCCCGGGAGGGAGGAATCCTGCCCGACACAGACAGAATCTGCTGTGCCCTGTTGCACCAACCACAGCTCCCCGATTTCCCAGGGAACTCACAGAAACGCTCGTTCTAAGCGGGATGCTGTGGGCTCATACTCCCCACCGGCATTCCCAGGGAATGGGAGACGGGGAAAAGGCCAGGAAAAGCTCACCCTGCACTTGCGTCTGGTAGACCAGCAGGAACTCGGCGGAGCCGCAGCTCTCGAACTCCTCGGCGGCACATCTGTGGGCGCAGAGCTGCTCGTCCTCGCGCTCGTGCAGCGGGAACAGCGTGCTGGGAAAGCCGCAGCGGCACGTGGTGCCCGCCAGCGCCGCCAGCGGGAATTCCTGCAGGGATGGCCGCGGGGAATGGGAACGGGAACAGCACCAGCACCACCCCCCGCGCCCGCCCTCGCTACCCCGGCCCCGCTGGGCAGTGCGGTTAGTAACATCCTTCTGGAGCATCCCAGCACCATTCCAGACAGTTCCTGCATCCTTCCAGTTCAAACGTCATTCCAGGCCGTTCCAGCATCATTCCAGCACTTTCCAGCATCCTTCCAATCCCAGCATCCTTCCAATCTATTTCAAGCGCCATTCCAGACCTTTCCAGCATCATTCCGGATCATTTCCAGCATCATTCCGGATCATTTCCACCATCCTTGCAATTCCAGCACCATTCCAGGCCATTCCAGCATCATTCCAGCTCCAGCATCCTTCCAGCCCATTTCAAGCATCATTCCAGACCCTTCCGGCATCCTTCCAATTCCAGCATTATTCCAGACCATTTCTAGCATCATTCCATCCTATTCCTGCATCCTTCCACTCCATTCCAGCATCCTTCCAACCTATTTCAAGCATCATTCCAGACCATTTCCAGCATCCTTCCGGCCCTTTCCAGCAATCATTCCAGACCATTCCAGCCCATTCCATCCCATTCTAGCCTCCTTCCAGCCATTTCCAGCACCATTCCAGTCCATTCCGGCATCCTTCCAATGCCAGCATCCTTCCAGCCCATTCCAGTATCCACCCTCCAGCAATTCCCACTGCCAACCTCTCCCTTCCCTGCTCGGAGTCACCCCAGGGTGACACCCCTGACCAGAGCAGGACCCCGTTGCGGCACCTTTAAAGGTCCGTTCCAATCCAAACTGTGACTCCGGGATGCTCCTTCCCAAACTTTCCCAGGGTTCCTGCTAGCTCCAGTCCCTCCCGTGGCAGGGACACAAATCCATTTATCCCTTTTGGATACACCAAAATGATGTCCCCAAATCAGGTTCAGAACCCCTCCGTGACTCTGATGATGAAGATGAAGAAGGTAAATTTATCCCGGTACCTTTTCCGTGCAGAAATCCACACATTTATCCACAGACATGTTGAGCATGAGCTGGCTGGCGGGCAGGGCAATGGAGACGTTTTCCGGCCGCCGGAAGCACCCTCGGAATATCGCGCTTCCATCTGGGACAGAGAGAGAGAGAGAGAGAGGCCCCAGTGACACCCTGAATGTGACACCACTGCCGCTCGGTGTGAATGGTGTGACACGGTGTGACACGGCATTCCCAACCGCTCCAGCGGCTCCCGGCCCCTCCGGCACTGCAGCCACGTTGGGTGATGCTCATCCAGCTGCTGACGGAGCGAAATCAGAGCAAAACCCCGGCAGCAAAGTCGGAATTATTTTTTCCTGGCTGTTTTTATCAGGTCAGTGATCCCAGAGATGGAGCAGGGATGGAGCCAGGGAGGAGAGTGGGGCTGGGTTTGGTCTGGTCCTTCCTGGCACCGGGATCCCATCCCGGGTCCTGGGCACCCTCAGCCCCCGGGCATTCCTGGTTGCTGCCACCCTCTTTCCCATTCCTCGGATATGAGGAAAGGTGAGCAGGGAATGGGGGTGATTATTGAGCTGCCTAATCGGGAGCCAAACGAGGGAGCACCCCCAGCTCTGTCCGGAATTCCCACACATCCTTCATCCCGCAGCACACACTGGAGACACCGAGGGTCCTGTTTGGCCATCGGGAAAGAAATCTCCACCCAAAGTCTCCCAAAACTCCCTGAATTCCAGCTGGAGCCCTTGGGGCTCCTCATTCCACCCAACCCCAGCCAGCAGCATTCCCCACGGGGAGATTCCTGATGTTTGCAGGACCAAAACTCTCCCGGACTCAGACCTAAACTGCTCTCCAAGCACCTCCACGGAGCCATGACCTGGCTCAGGAGTGCCAGGATCAGCCCTCCAGCACCACAAGAAGTTCCCCCATTCCAGGGCTGAGCTGAGATCCGTGTGGATGCTTCCAACTTACACCTGCGGGCGGATTCCTGGGCCAGCTCCAGGCGGTAGACGGAGAGCCGGTTGATGCCGCCGCAGGTGTTGCTCCGCTCCCCCTTGCATTCCATGTTGCACTCGGATTCACTGGCGTTGGACGCCTGGATCTTGTGCCCGCAGTAGCACTCGGCCCCGAATTCCAGCCCCGCGTACAGGTACCCCCTGCCAACAGGGAGACGGGATCTCAGCACTTCCCGGGAATTCCCCCAGCTCCAGGGGGTTTGGAAGGAGCATTCCTGCTCGTGGCCAGTGCTGGGATCAGCACCGCATCCCAGGGATTGGGTTTTGGGGTAGTGATCATTGTAGGGCACTTCCAACTGAAAATATCCGATCCTATCCTTCCCATTACTCTATCCCATTCTGCAGTTCTATCCTATCCTATCCTTATTCTTTTCTAGTCTATTCTATCCTATTATTCCATTCCATCCTCTCCTATCCTATCCTATTTTCCTATCCTATCCTAATCTATCACATCATGTAATTTCATTTCATTCCATCTTATCCTATCCTATCCTATCCGAAAGGATTGATGGAGACTGTGTGGGGATTCATGGAGGTGGTGGGCAGGAATTGATGGAGATGCCGCGCAGGAATTGATGGATACAGTGCACAGGGATTCATGGAGACGGTGGGAAAGGATTGATGGAGAAGGTGGGAAAGGATTGATGGAGACGGTGTGCAGGGAATCAGGGGAATGCAGTGCAGGGATTGATGGAGGTTGTGTGCAGAGAAACATGGAGTGTGCAAGGAATCACGGAATGTGCAGGGATTCACGGAGCCCCCATCACTGTCCCTACCGCTCGGCACAGTTGTCCTGGCAGCGGAACACCGTCATCTTCTTGTAGTCGAAGAAGGACATCCCGCGCAGGGTCCTCTGCCGGGTGTTGTCCTCGTAGCAGCCGATGTAGCGGGCTGGGGACGGAGGGGACAGGGGCTCACACCCACGGATCCCACGCCTCTTGATTTTTCCCTAAATAGGGACGTGCAGCGCTTTCCCTGTTTGTTTGCTTTGGAAACTCCGGGTCCAAGCCAGGCAGGGACACCTTCCACTATCCCAGGTTGCTCCAAGCCTGGCCTTGGACACTTGCAGGGATGGGACAGCCACAGCTTCTCTGGGCACCCTGTGCCGGGGCCTCCCCACACTCACAGCCAGGAATTTCTTCCACTGTGCCACTCCAATCCCAAACCACGCTCTGTGATAACACATCCCACGTCCTCCCTGCATTCCACGCCTGTTTGGGGTCCCTGACCCAGCTCACCCCATCCCTGGTGTGCCCCACACACAGACCCCCCCCATTCCCAATTATCCCAGCGTGGCACAGACCCCACCAGTGCTGGAACTGCCTTCCCAAGGCAGCCTGGAGGCCGGCAGAGCAGGAAGATGGAGAGAAATGTGCCGGATAACTTCAACCACGGGAGCCAGAACTCCCAGTTATCCCACACGGCATTCCCGCAGGTCTCGGCAGGTCAGCGCATTCCGGCCGTGCCGGATCCAGCGGGTGTGGGATGGCTCCAGACACTTGCACGGAGCCGGTGACTGATGTGCATTACCTTCAATCCAGTGCTCCTGACATACGCACGCTGCCACTATTGGGGAGCCAGCTGGAATAATTAGGGAGAGACGAGGACACGAGTGAAGGGGGAGATGCCGGGAAGGGGGGTGGTAGGGTCGGCACAGTTTGTAGGGAGAGAGGAACCTCTCTGGGAGGAATTTCAGAGCCTGTCGGAACCGTGGCTGTGAGCAGGCACGCAAATCCACCCAGTGACTGTCATGAAATTCCCCAAGCATCCCATTTTTCCGGGAGCTAGGGATAGAGGGATGGCTCCAGCTGTCTGCCTGGGGTGGCTGGTCCCTTCTTCCTCATGGAATTGCTTGGCTGTGTGTCCCAGGTGGGAATGGCTGGACATGTCCAGGAAGGAACCAGAGATGCATGTGGCTGAGGGCTGGGGTCTGTTCCTGCTCCCCTTGGCTTCACTCCCTAAAAATCCTCCCTGGCTGGAGGAGGGAGATGCCCCTTCCCATGGGGATCTGCATTCCCATGGGAATGAAGCCGTTCCCTGGCAGACGGGGCTGCTCTCCGCCCACACCTCGGCCTGACACTGCCGCGAGAGGGAGGAGGAGGAGGGAGAGAGAGCCGCACTTCACGCTCTAACCCAGAGCTGATTTTGGGAGCAGCATTCCCTCGGGAATGATTTCACGTGGCAGAGCCTCCGCAGCCGCCTCGTTAAGATGTCCCCACTTAATTACTAGCACCACTAAATCCGTCTGCTCCTGCCAGATATCCCGGTGCTCCAGAGGAGCAGGGAAGCGAGGGGGTGCTCCCGAGGCTCCGCCGGCCACACCAGGAACAATCAGGCACGTGGGATTTCTCAGGCTGGAGAATTTCATCACGCTCAGGAGCTGCCAAGGTGCTCCAAGGGGAAAACGATATTCCCAGAGCACCTGGGAGCAGTTAAACCCACAAATCCTGAGCCCAGCATCCCATCCCTGCTGGCAGTGCTGGATGAGGTTAATCATGGAGCACGCGGGACATATGGCCGGGGACACGGGCACTGCTTGGGGTCTTTATGGGGACAGACAGCCGGGGCTCAGGGACCATCTGCTGAGGCTGCACTAAAGTCAGTTTGCATTAATGGAGAAACGTGGCCACCAAATCACCCCAGAGACCCCTCGGAGCGGGGTCGCAACGGGGGAACACCTTCGGCTCCTTTTAGTAGGAGAAAATCCCGTAAGCATCACTTTTCCTTTGGCTTCCGTGCCTGGACCACGTGTCTTTCCTGGAGTGAACACAAACTCCTGCTGGAGGAGGAGGAAGAGCTCTCCGCGCCTTGGGAGCAGCCCAGGTTGGAGGGATCAAGCCTGGACCCCTGGGAAAGCCCCAGTTTGCTGTGGGGTTGGGGGTTCCCGCTGGAGCCCAGCCACTCAAATCCCACGGAGCGCGCGGCTCCGGCTGCCTCCGGGATAAATAGATGGCATTTTAAAAATCGATGGGAACGACTCCATTCGCTCACCCTTGATCATTAATAATGGACCCACTTGACAAGACCCCAGCCAGGCAGGGATCTGGCTCCAGAGGCCACATTCCAGCCCTGCCCGCACTTCCGTGGGGATCACAACCAGCCCCTGCCTCCACACAATGCCCACACAAACGTGGATTTTGTGTTCACTCAGGCCAACAGAATGAAAGTTGAATTTGGCCCCTGCAGAGCCAAAGGGTGGGAGGAAGATGGGGCACAGCATTCCCCCAGCTGCATCCCCAAAATCACCTGTCACAGCATGGGAGGGGACTCGGAGCTCGGTGATGCACCGGGGGGAAAGGGCGAAGATGGAAAAGTAAAAGCAGATTATTGGCACTCGAGGAGGGAGGAGGAGAAGGAGGGAAGAAGAAGGGAGAAGATCCTTCCGGAAATATCCTCTGGATTGGTCGTCTCCGGAGTTGGGTGCTGCTTCCCAGGGCATTCCCATGGAATATGGGAAGAAAACCTCGGCTCTCCAGCAGCGCTTGCACGTGGTGCATAAATAAATATATAAATGAATAAATACACATTTCCTGGGGATGTGCGCTCCTGGCACGGATGGGGAACCCAAAACCAGCTCAGAGACCACCACCCCCAGCTCACGATGTCCCCCTGGGAGAGGCAAAAAGGAGAGACCCCCCTGCTTGGCAGCCCTCACCTCTGTCCTCCTCCTTCTCGCGGCCACTCCTGCCCCTGAGCGCCCGGCTCCGGGGGCCGCCGTTATCCCGGGATTTTCCCCTCTCCAACGGCTCCTTGGAGGTGCTTTTGAACCAGGGGCTGTGGCGCCGGGCCCCCGCCGGCATCGTGGCCGCTGCCTTGAAGCCGTGGCTGAGCTGCATCACCCCCAGGTAGGGTAGCCCCGGCCCCTCGGCGGCCGCGGGGCTGCGCGGGCTCCCCGGCACCGTGGGCTCCCCGGAAAAGCCGGAGTGCAGGAAAACCAAGCTGCCGGCCGCCAGGTACAGAGCCAGCAGCGTGAAGAAACGCACGGGTTTGCGCCGAAAATACCGCTGGAGTTTTAGCAAAAGCTTGGCCATAGCGTCTTCATCCCTTCCCCGGCAGCCGGCGCCGCGGGGAAGCTGCTCTGCGGCTCCAGGGATGCTCCGCGGAGGGGGTTATCCCGCCTGGATCAGAGGTGAATCCCGGCGAGCAGATGGGGTGAGGTCGTGCAAAGCTGTTGCCCGACCCTAAAAAGTCCTGGAGTGCTGGGGAAGGTGGATTTTGAGTCCCCGCGCCTCGGCCAGGGCTTTTCCGGCGCTGGCTGTCACCTCCAGCCCCGGTTTATTCTCCTGCCAGCAAAGCCCCCCGGCCGTGCCCCGGGGACCGCGCTGGCGGAGGGATCATGTTAAGGAAATCGAGGTTTGAAGGTGATTTGAAAGCCGATCAGCTGCCGCAGCTCCTCGCTCCCGGCGGCTCCGGCTCCGTCAGGCATCGCTCGGATGGGAACGGCAGCGCTGCCCTTTCAGACGAAGAATGGAAGGTCCCTGGACGTGCCCGGAGCCTGGAATGCTGCCTGAGACCCTTTGTCTAAGGGAACCCTGTTCAGCTCCCTCCCAGGGCAAGGAATCTCCACCTGCAAGTCAGAGAGAGAGGCACGCTCAGGAAAGAGTCCCAGGACACCGGAGGATGGTGGCCCTGTCCCTCGTGGGGATGAGGAAGGACACCTGGGGTCTCCATCACCTTCCAGGCCTGGAGAGGGGCAGTTCCACCTCTCCCAGGTGGGTAACTGGGTGCAGTGGGAGGGATGCTGGCGGGGCGAGACCAAATCCCAGAGCCTGCCCTCTGTCTCCGCCTCGTAGTGTGGGAGAGGTGCTCCAGGATGGCTCTGGGATGCGGAAAACTTCCAGTTTCACCCAGTTTCAGCCCCGGGAGGACGAGCTCTGCACGAACACATTTCACCCCTAGATCCAAAGATCTCTGCACCAGCAGATCCCGAGTGAAATCCACGGATGGGCAGCAGGGTGCTGCCGGTGGATATTCCAGCATCTCACAGGGCTAGGAGACCCCACGGGAGCACGACATCCCTGGGTGTCTCTCCAGTCCCTCATGTCCCCAGGGACCGGAGATTGCCATGGCATCATCTATCCTCCAGCCAGGAGCATCCCCATTCCCACCGTGCCACCAGGACAGTGTTGCCCCAGGAATACCAGGAGCATTCCCATTCCCACCCTGCCACCAGGACAGTGCTGTGCCAGGAACACCAGGACCATTCCCATTCCCACCCTGCCACCAGGACAGTGCTGTGCCAGGAACACCAGGACCATTCCCATTCCCACCCTGCCACCAGGACGGTGTCGCCCCAGAAACACCAGGACCATTCCCATTCCCATTCCCACCCTGCCACCAGGATGGTGCCATCCCAGGAACACCAGGACCATCCCCAGTGGCTCTTGGCACGGGAAGGGCAGAGAAGGGACAGTCCCCTCCAACCCCACCAGGCTGGAGTTCCCTCATGGGATTTCTCTCCTTCAAACTCCCCTCAGCTACAGAAGATTTGCTCCAGCCCTTCCCGGGAAAACACCACGTGGGAAGTGCCCCTGCTGACACATCCATGTGCCAGGAACGCTCTCGTGCCCGGGGTGTGCTGCCTGTCACGGTCTCGTCTTATTTTAGGAAAGGAGACGGAAATAAATGGAAAGACAAAGTGCCATTAGTTTAATGGCCTCTACGTTCCTGCCATCTGTCTTCAGTTGATTAAATAAAAAATATTGGTGGAACATATGGCATGAATTATACATCAATATTTTAATTTGGTTTCCCAGCGTGGTTATTCAGATCCCTCCGGCTCTGCCGCGGGAATTTTGTGGAGCTCAGGGCTGGACAGGCTGGGGCAGAGCAGTGAAGGGGCACAACCCCCAAACCGCCCCTGCCAAGCCCTGCTCAGAGCCAACACAGCCGGAGTAAAGGCTGAGTAACCTCGGAGTAGCGGGGTTTGGGGTTTCCCACGTGCAGGAGGATGGCAGGGGAGGTGCAGGTGGCACCTCGGCACCGCCAGAGAGGGGGGCCATGGTGGGCGAGCAGTCGCCAGCCCGGTGGTCCCGGCGGTGCTTGGCTGCTCTCCCGCGCTCCCTGCTCAGGATTTTATGGCTTCCCGTTACCGAGAACAAATCCGCCTTCCCGGGCTTTGGATGGGAGCTGGATACAGGGTGGTTTGGGGAGCAAATGGAACGGTCCCGGGGCTGTCCCTGCTCCCCAGTGCCGCCACCCCCCCTCCTCCCCTCCCCGGCCCTGCCGGGCTCCAGCGCAGCATATAAAGAAGGGGCTTAAATTACTCTCATTAAGCCATCTGGAGCTCATCCTTCATCATGAACTGCGGAGTCACAGGTCAATTACTGCTCATTTGCATATATTCCATTAATGCTTCTGCTAATTGTCTCGAGCAGATAATGGGCTCGGCTCCGGCCTCCCGCCTGCCGGGGGATCACAGGCGGCCAGTGAGAGCCGGCACCAGTGCTCCCAGTACGGACACCAGTGCTCCCAGTATCAGCAGGGGCAGGGAATATCGGGAGCTGGTGGATGAGGGAAGCATCCCAGAACGCCATTCCCTGCATCCCACCAGCGCTCCTTGCGCTCTGAGGACGGATCCACCCCCCGCGGAAGGCCCGGCCAGCCCGGGTCCCCACTGCCGCCACCACCCCGCCGCGGTGTCCCCAGGGGTTCCACCCTGCCCCCCAACCCCGCTGCGCTCGGGAGCGGCGCCGGTGCCAGCCCAGCCCAGCCCGCGGACAGCGGTGACACACTTTGTCATCCGGACTAATGAAGCAAACGGGGACAGTCCCCAGCCAGCGCAGTGCAGCGTCCTCGGCCTGGCCTTCCGGCGGCTGCTGCCACGGCTGCTTGGAAAACTGCTGGGACAGCAGGGAATGGAGGGATTTATCCGCCAGCCCTCGCTCGGCTGTGACCCGCTGTGATCCATCTCTCTGCTGGCATCCCAGAGGGAGAGATCCAGCCTGTTGGAAAAATCCCCCCCGGCTGGCAGTGCCAGGATTGGGGGATCCCTCCCTGCTCCCCCAGACCCTTTGGCACCCAGAGCCGAAGCCCAGCGGAGCCCCGTGGGGGCATTCCCCAGGGTGTGAGTCCAGCCGGGATTGGGGAATGGTTTCCTGCCTACATCCATCACCACGCTCACCTCCAGGAGCTAAATCCCCATCCCAGCACCGGGATACCCGGCTCTGCATCCCTATAGTCCCACCAGAAGCCAAAATCCTCATCCCAGCACCGGGATACCCAACACTCCATCACCACATTCCCACTGGAAGCCGAATTCCTCATCCCAGCACCGGGATTCCCGGCTGAGCATCCCTCCGCACCCAACCCACCTCCGAGAGCGGTGTCAGCTGTCCCTAGGCCGAGGAAATCCTCGTTAATTTACCAGCTTTATCCAGGTTTATCCATCCCAGCCACTCGTACGGAGGTGGGAACAGGTCCGGGAGCAGCGGGAGCGGCTCCGGCACGGCGGGAGCGGGATGAGCGAAGAGCCCATCAATTATGGATTTGGGGCTTGCCTTCAAATTGCTCCGCAATTATTGAGCCCCGAGGCTGGGTTGTCTTCAGGCACCACCTCCCACCCGAGCGGGGCCAAACGCCCTCACGTGGCTCCCCCAGGCCGGGAGAACAATGGGCCCATTAAAACCAGCAAATTAACCACCACCGGAATTCCATTAGGAGGAGAAGGCGACGGGAATATCCAATTTCATCGCCTCGTTAGCATTTCTTATCACGGGGACGGGGAAAGAATAGGGCTTGGGAACGGAGGGGTGGTGACAACGGCGGGGTGACGCCGCGGGAGGGCTGTGACGCAGGTACCGACCTCGGTCCCACGCCACAGGACACGGGGACAGCAGGTCCTGCACCCCTCTGGGCGCCCTTGGGAATGCTGGAATGCTCCTGCTGAGCCTGGAAATGCTCAGCGAGCTGCAGGACCCGGGGGATGGGGTGAGAGGCTTCAGTCCGTGGGGTGCAGGACCCGTGGGACGCAGGGCCCAGCGCACGGAGGTTCCCTGCACCTGCTGTCACCAAAAGCCACCAGAAAGCTCCGTGTCCCTCCGGAGCCGTTCCCCAAGCGGCTGCTGCCATCGCAGAGCAGTTCCTGCGGCTTCCCACCCTCCCCAGCGCCAACCAGTGACACCAGTACAGCCCCCCAGTGACACCAGTACAGCTCCCCAGGGACACTGGGACACCCTCAGGGCTGCTATCCCTCAAACCCTTCAGCCTCCACCCTTAGGAGTGTCCAGCAGTGGAAGCTTGGAATTGCTGCCCAGGCAGAGGCTGGGCAGCCCGAGCTCCCGGGTGGAGTTGCCATCCTCTTTTCCAGCCCCGTGGAAATGGATTTTTGCCCTTTTCCGCTCTTTAAAGAAGCAGCAAACGAGGTGCTTGGGGCTCAGTTTAAACACCGTCACGGCTGGGAATGACACCGAGATAAACTGGGATGTTGGGAATGGATTATTCCATCCCACACCTGGAGCATCCAGCACCTTCCAGTGCCTCACCCAGGGGCCGGCCGAGCACAGGGAGCCGTCAGCTGCCTTCAAATCAAAGCCAGCTTTATTTATTCAGCTTCTCTCTGCTTTCATTTTGCTGAGAAGTGGATTTGTGCCTCCCCTCCACCGGGGAAGCCTTAAAAGCAGCTGAGTCAGCAGCTTCCAGGCTCATCCCAGGGAGCTGCATCGGGGTTGGATCCTCATCCTCAAGGGTGAGACACTTCCCAGGCCTGTGCTTCCCTGTGGAGCCTCTAAATCCCTTCCATAGGCCAAACCAGCAAGGGCTGCAGAGGAAAAAACCTCTCATTTGGGATTTGCTGGCTCCATTTGGAAGTCCAGGGCAGGAGTTTCCCACCCACCGGTGGATTTCTGTGTGGGTTTCCTGAACGTTTCACGGGGTTTGCAAATCTTCCTCCTCACTGGGAATCCGTGGAGGGGTTTGGGCTGGAATTAGGGAGCTGATTTTTGCTTGTGGATAAAAACTGATTTCGAAATATTCTGGGGGTTTATCGCCGGCCTCAGCACTTTCCCAGGGCATGAGGCACCGAGCTCCGGAGGGATCCAGATCCAGAAGGATCACGGATCCATTCGGGGCCGCCCCAGACTAATCGATTAAGGTCTGTAAAAGGCTCCTCCGAAATGAGGTCGTGCTAATTGCACAACCTCCTCTCAGCGCTCCCTGTGCTCTCCAGAGGACCGAGCCCACAGGGCACCAGCCCCGTTTCTGCCAGGGCTGAGCTATAAATAAATCCAGGAACATCGGGACGGATCCTGCCCTGGCTTATTCCAATAACTGGCCAGTGCCCCACGAGCCCAGGGCCTGCAGCCTGGCCCAGAAAGGCAATTTCGTTTAATCAAGCTGATTTAAGGAAGCTTAACCCCATTTTTAATTATGACATTGAGCTGCCTGGCATTGCAAATTCCCACTGATGTCCCAGACCCCGGCCCAAGGAATGCTGATTCCTGCCCGAGGGATGCTCATCCGCACCCAGGAGGTGCTGATTCCTGCCCGAGGGGTGCTGATTCCTGCCCGAGGGGTGCTGATTCCTGCCTGAGGGATACCGATTCCTTCCCAAAGGATGCTCATCCCCACCCAGGCCCCACAGCCACGGGGTGGGATCACCACGATGGTGGTGGGAATTCGCTGTGGGGCAGGCGAGGGACTCCCAAAACCAATCCAAGCTGGGATGAGGAGGCTGCTCCAGCCCCCAGAAGCAAAGAAATGCCGTTGCCTCCAGGCACTAATTCCCAGGTAATCCCATCTCCATGGCTCTGCTCCTTTCCCTGGGTATTCTACTCCACAATGGCCCAAGCGGAGCTGAAAATGGGGAGTTTTCACTTCACGCTCTGCTCCTCCACCCACAGTTCCATCAAAGCCCGTTCCAGGCTCTTGGAGGCTGAATTCCCCTCACAAGTGTGAAAAGCAGCTCATAAAGAAAAATGGTTTAAGCCGTGAATCACTTAAAAAGCGCCCGGCTCTGCGGAAGGCGGGGAAGGAAAGAGCCAGAGCCGCGGATTGCGGAGATTGCAGCAGGGAGAGGGCCCAGAGAACCGTGGGATGACGGAAATGGAGTGGCACAGCGGGGTTCCAGTCTCGTGTCCCCCCTCCCAGCAGCTCAAAGCCACCCCATGCCACAGCATCGTTAGCGTTCTCATTAATTAATTAATCTGCAGCAGTTCTCAATCCGGTTCTCTCCAGCAGCATTATCCCATCTGCCCGGGGTGCTTTCGGCGGGGCTGTGGAAGCAGCGGGAAGCTCCTTCCTTTGGGATCAGGGTCACTGAATTTGGGTGCTGGGGAGCAGAATCCCAGCCTTCCCCCTCGCCACACATCCCTGCCGGCTTCCAGCATCCCTCCCTGAGCGTTCCCGCTGCCGGCATCAACCCCATCCCTGCATTCAGAGCCGAGAAATCTCCATTTCCCCGTTAATTCCCTATGTTTCGGTGACACACAGCCACATATGAGAGAGGCCAGCCCGGATTGCGGGGTCTCAGTGACGCCGAAGGATGCTCCCAGATTCCCTCTCCCGTTTCTTCCCACCCTCCCGACACTTAAGCCCTCGGAAAAGGTGATGTAATTCCTCCGGAGGACGCCGAGTGTCTGTGACGGGGGTTTGACCTCGGGAGTTTTCATGTCTCGCGTCCGGGGCGTTTCATGCCCGGCCTGCAAAATCCAGTTACGGTTTTCAATCAGACTTCGGGAGCCGGGATGTGCATCCCAGGGGATGCGCTCGCACCCGGAGCCGGGAGGAGGAGGAGGAGGAGGAGGGCGGGAGGAAGGCCGGGGCTGTTCCCCAGGGAAGCACAGCTGGATCGCAGCCAGCTGCTGGCTCAGCAAAGCTTCCCCCCCCACAGACGGAGCTGCCTGAATCCCGGAGGAGGAGGAGGTTGAAGATACACGGGATGGACTTTTCCAGAGGAGGTGCCGGGGCTGGCAGCCATCCCTGGGGGATGCACGGCCCTCCCTGCCCTGCTCATCCTCCCCAGATCCTCCGGACACTCATTCACGGACACCTGCACGTCCCTGTCACTGTGGGAAAGCATTCCTGAGCCGGCACATCCCGAGCCTGACAGCTCCTTATTCCAGGGAAAGCCAGGACGCTGCTGTTTTTCTCCTTGTGCTTAACGGCGAGGAACCAACCCCGCAGCAGCCAAAGGGGTTCATCCCGAGGTTCTGAGCACCGGGGCCCAGTCCTGGCTGCAGGATTCACAGGAGGTGACGAGAAACTCCAAAGGGAGACTGTCCCGAGGGAAATCCGTGTGCGCCCCACCCACAGAACCCCCGCTTCATGGCACTCGGAGCGGCCTAAATCCCGTGGAGACCCTGATGGGATCCGTGGGGACCGTCGTGGGGGATTTGGGAAGTGTCGCCACCCCCGCCTCAGCCCCACCAAAACCTCTTCCCATGGGAGCACCCGGCCCATCCAGTCCAGGATGGACTCCCCAGGAAGGGAAGAGCCAAACCCAATCTCCCCACAAATCCGCGGAGATTTCCCTCAGCCCTCGTTAATCCGGGATTACCGCAGCACTGGGGCAATTAACTAACGAGCTTTTCCAGCAGCAGACAATGCCTTCCACAGCCCACGGACATTAATGGAGTGAGAAGGAGGATTTCGTGCAACACTTCCTTCAAAACCTCCTTTCCCGGGGGAGCTGATTCCTTTCTTTCCCTGCACACCAGGGAGGCCTGGATTGGGAAGGGATCTGCCATTCCCGTGAGGGCTGCAGGCTCATCCCTCAGCACGGGGCAGATCCTCCTGTCCCACGCTCCTTCCCCAGTCCCAGGAGGAGCTCCAGAGAGAGCCAACACGCTGGGAAGCACAGATCCCCATCCCAGAGCTCCCTGCACGGCTCCGAGCAACCGAGTCCCTGATAGTCCAAGGGGGATGGAGGCTGGGAGAAGCAGAGATTTTCCCGGGATCTGGATGAGCTGGGAATGATGCTGAACACCCACGGAGCCTGTATCCCACACAGGAAAAAAGGGATCCTGCCTCAGCCATGGGAATGTGACTCCGGATGGGATCCCGGGGGTGCTGAGGGCTGGCCCAACCTTCCACGGGGGAAAGATCCCCCAGGAAGAAGGAAGCTTTTTTCTGGGAGAGGAAAACCATCCCCAAGCCCCAGCTGGGCTCTTGGGGGACCAGGGCTCCGTGGGGGGAGGGTTCCCACCTGCCAGGATCCCGAATGTCAGGGACCCCAAAGGACGGGGACACCCGGGCATGGGTGAGCCCTGCTGGAGCCAGGCACCTGCAGCCCTGATGCTGCAGCTGGGCTCGGCTCCTTGGGCACCGGGATTTTGGGAAAGGCATCCCGAAAACTTGAGCAAAACCCCCTGGGGAATTCTCCCTGGGCCTAATAACTGCTAATAATATATGAAATATTATAATGTAATATATATAAAACCCACGGTAGCGGTTAATAATTTAGATAATAGAATAATAAATGTAAACGCCATGATATCTGCTAATAATAGATTATATCAATGTAATACAAGCGATATAAAACCATAATAATTGATAAAAATAACTATAATATAGTAATATCAATTTTAAAATGTAATAACTGCTAATGAACCCCGTGTCAGAGGAGTCCCTGGAGCTCAACAGCATCGGATATTCCAAGGAAAAGCTCTTTCCCAAGCCCAGGGAAGGGACAGCCCCTTATTTATAGAGGATAACTCCCAGATAAATTCTCAGAGGAAGGAAGGATATGGCACTCACCGGATGAGAAGGTGAGCCAGGGCCAGGCTGTGTGGGGGCTGTGATTCCCAGCGCCAGGCTGTGATTCCCAGCTCTGGATTGCCAGGAAAGTTTCTTTAATCCTGCCTCGATGGAGGCCGGGGTTTATAGGGCTCGGCTCAAGGTTACCTTCACGCCGTTCTGCGACTGCCTCTGCTCTCCCCGCTCATCTCTAGATTAAATTATCCCCCGAAGTCGCCAGCGTGGAGGTGGGAAGAGGCAAATAAACAGGGGGGAGGCTTCTGGAAGGATTACATTCCCTTATATTCCCTATTTCCCTGGCGGAGATGCTCCTGCACAAAGTCTGGGAAGGAGGATGAGGATGAGCAGAGCTCTCTCCCGCCTGGCTCCCTCTGCGAAGCAAAACCCTTCCCAAAGCAGCAGCAACCAGCGAGAAATCCCTGCCGGGATGAGGCGGGAATCATCAACTCCCGCA
>VZTD01005137.1:207468-229675 GCA_013397725.1 Rhagologus leucostigma
AATCCGGTTCCATCCTCCCGGCACTCGGGGCCGGCCGGAGAATTATTGAACGGGGCTAGCAAGGATTAAAGCTACATTTAAAATATAAATAAATAAATACACCGATATGTTAATGTAATTATATTAATATAATTAATATAATTAATATAAATACATAAACACGCAATATATAGCTACGTATATAGATGTAAATGCATATAAATGGTCTGAATCAGCGTTATAAATAAATATATCACAGCTAAATATATCAAATTAAATATACATATAAATATATAATGGGATATATCTATGTGCATGTTTGCATATGTGGAGATTTTTTTTTTTTGTGCTGCCAGATTAAAAATTAATTTGAAAACTTCCCAACCCTGGGAATAAGAAAAATTGCAACTCTGAAGAGATTAAAGAAAGCGGGAATTTTTCCCCACCCCTTTTACTGCCAACTTCAAGCTCTGGGGAGGATTTTTAGGGGGTGCTGGTGGCAGCTGGGACCTGCATCCCCTGCCTGGTGCTGGCTCTGCTGTGATCCCAGCCCCTCAACGTTCCCAGCTGTGATCCCAGTCCCTCAGAGCTCCCAGCTGTGATCCCAATCCCTCAGCATTCCCGGCTGTGATCCCAGTCCCTCAGAGCTCCCAGCTGTGATCCCAATCCCTCAGCATTCCCAGCTGCTACCCCAAACCCTCAGCATCGCCGGCCGTGATCCCAATCCTTCAGCATTCCCGGCTGTGGCACACAACGAGTCCCTCCAGGTGAGGAGAGGATTCCAAAAGGCTCCAGAGGAAACACCTGTGCCTGCAGCTGATCGAGGCAGCGCCTTCCACGGCCTTGGAATCTCTGCTCCCGAAGCCGCAGCCAGGGATGCAGGCTCGGAACATGGGATTTTCCAGGTGCCAGGGAAACGAAGGGGGAGGGGGACAAACACACCCACAGAGGTTCATTCATCCCACTGGGATCCCCATTCCTGGAGCCCCGGGAACACAGCAGCCCGGGGGAGGGATGGATCCTGCCGAGGGGAAGCGCAGTCTCGGCCCGATCCGTGCGGGATGCGGGAGCATCCGCGTGCGAGGAGCCTCCCGACACCACCCCGGGCAGGCGCAGGGAAGCGGCTGGACCGCGGCGCTCGTTTCCATAGGAAACCAGGCTGGGAATGCTGCCTCAGTTCCAGTCTGGGGGCTGAGGAGCTGTTTTGTGCTATTTTAATCCTCCCAGTGTTTTGTTCCCTGGATTCGGCCACGCAACGCTCCCTCCCTCCGGCCGAGCTCTGGGAATTGTGGGAATGGGCCCCACGCTGGCCCAGTGGGTCCCACCATCCAAGGGCTTTCCCTGCTTCCAAACTGTCCCATATTCCCCCCAAACCCCGCGATTCTTCCCTGTGTTTTATAAAAGCAGGGATATCCCGTCCCTCCGCAGCTCCCCAGCAGGGTGTTTGCAATTCCGGCGCTCCTGACGGGATGCACAGTGCCTTCCCCTGGGACCACCATCTGTTGGAATAAAGTTTGGCTTCCCAGGACCCTCCTGAGACATCAAATCTGGTTTCCTTCTGGACCGGATGGATCCCTGCTCCCAGAAGGACCCAGTCCCGCAGGGTTTTCAGGGTGGGTTTTATCCCAAAAGCATCAGGGTTACTGACGAGCGACTTTTGACATTGGCCTGAAGTGTCCCCAGATAAATCCCGACATCAGGGACGCCTGATTTTGAGCCAAAAGTGATTGTGGAGGTTCCTGGGGCCGGCCTTATCCGGGGAAACGGAGCTGGTGGCTCCCAGTGCCCTGGCACCGGGGTGGCTTTCACTGCAAAAGGGCAAATTCTGGGTCCCCACCCCTGCGGGGACACTGGAGTTACCGTCCCCTCCTCCCCACCACTGCAGCCCTGGTTTACGGGCATTAAAAAACCTTCTAATTACCCGAGGGCTCAGGAAAACGAGAATGCAGTGCATTATAATATTGAAAAAGCTGCATCCAATCCCATTTGGAGGATTAGGAAGTGCCAGCACACATGAAAAAAAAAGCTGGGAGCAGGATGGCTGGAAAGATCCTCAGGGAAAGGTCAGAATCTCCCATTTAAAGGGGTCACTGGTGCTGCTGTGCTCTGACCCACAGCGAGCCAGGATGTGGGAAAACAAGTTTGGGACTGAAGTCCCATTTGGGGCCTTTTGGGATTGGAATGTCAGTTTTTAGGAGACCATTTTTTTCCCTGGAGGCATCTGAAAGAGGTTTCTTTCCTGCTGGTCCTTGGCATTCCCATGGCAGACGCTAGAGCAGCATCCCAGAGGTTTTCCAGAGGCTTTGCCTTCCTCCTGAGGATGAGGGTGTGCTTGTACTTCCAGGTGTGGGTTATTAAGGAGGTGACATCCAGGGAAGGGCAGGAA
This sequence comes from Rhagologus leucostigma, assembly GCA_013397725.1. Classification (NCBI taxonomy): domain Eukaryota; kingdom Metazoa; phylum Chordata; class Aves; order Passeriformes; genus Rhagologus; species Rhagologus leucostigma. The sequence goes on from VZTD01005137.1 coordinate 209,834, forward strand.
AAGGAGCCTCATTTTGTTTACTGAGTTATTTCTATCCCAAGGTGTTCCTCTGGGGGTGGAAAAGGTCCCTGCAATCCCAGTTTTCCCGGGATCTGAGCTGGGTTATCAGGAAGCAGCTGATTAAAAGTCAATCATTAGCAGATCTCATGCTCTCGGAGCCGTGTGGGGCAGGAGAGGGAATAACTCTGGGGAATCAGGAATGCTGTGGAGTAACGAGCTCCCGCTGGCCTTTCCCACTCTTCTTTTCCACATTTATTTTCCAGCGGCACAACCTGGGCAGGAACGAGCTGGAATCACCGGAATGGGAACGAGCAGTGTTTTCCCGATGGGTTTGAATTGCTTTTAGGGACGAATTTTGGGATCTGGAGGGGCTGGAGGCAGGAGATCTACGCGAGTCATCCCCGGTGCTGAAAAGGATGGAGCTGCGAGGGGAATATTGGGAACACCTCTTTGGAATGGGAACCCAACACCCCGTGATCCCCCTGGAGCTGCTCGAGGCTTCTTCTCAGCGCTGGCGTTTCCGCGCTCCCCCGGGAAGCAGCCGGTGGCCACGGTTCCCTGGGAATTACATGAGCCTCTCCCAGGAAGCATTCCCAGAGGGCCCGCACCTCTCCTGCCCCGCTTTTCCTTAATTAAATCATTAGGAAGGCGGCGGCAGGGATGTCTCCAGCAGGGAGCTGCTCTCCAGGCGTGGGCGGCCGATGATGGATGTCCAATTCCCGCTGCCTGCCATCCCAAGAAAAGCCCCGGGGCTGCAAATCCAGGGTCATTCTAGGGTCAAAAAAAAAAAGGGAAAAAAATAGGAATTGGGATGATGCAACTCTCACGGAGCCGGGAGTTTGGACATGGAGCTCGGGAGCATCGATGTTGGTTTTGTGGTTCTTTGGAGTGGGGGAAATTGATAAAAAACCCAAAAAAAGAAAGAGGCAACCGTGCGGATTAAAGCTGGAAAGAAGGGGATTAAGGGATTGAAGGGAAAAGAAGTGCTGGGAATGCAGATGGAGGGGATATTTCCCCTTTCAGCCACTCCGCCGGTGGGAAAAGGAGGGGAAAAAAAAGATTTTGATAAGCTCTTTAAAAAATTCATGAAGTTTCCAGCGCTGTGTTTCTGTGTTTGTTCCCCAGGGATAAACTCCGGGAATACAACATCCCGTTTGTCCGTGGGGCCTAAACCAGATTGTCCTGCTCATAAATTATAAAAACCAACACTCCGGGATTGTGCTGCTGGCACGAGGCAGGGAGGGGGCATTTTGGGGCAGGAAAGGAAGGTTTAGGGCAGGAGGGGATGGTGTGGGGAGGAGGGGGTGGATCAGGGAAAGAGGGGATGCTCCATCCAACCTGGCCTTGGACACTTCCAGGGATGGGGCAGCCACAGCTTCTCTGGGCATTCTGTGCCAGGGCCTCCACACTCTCCCAGGGAAGGATTCCTTCCCGAAATCCAATCTAAACCTCCCCTTTTTTAGTTTAAGACCATCTCCCCTTGTCCTCAGCCAGAGCTGTTTGCTCCCTAAACACAAAGCATTCCTTGAGCCAGGCAGGAATTCCCCAGGAATCGGCATTTTGCATTCCATGCGGCTGCTCCCGGCTGCTTTCGGGCTCAGGGCTTCCTTTTCCGGGGCTGGTGAAATCCAAAACGTGATGGAGATTCCTGCCAGAGGTGTCCTGAGTGTTCCTGGTGCTCCAGGAGTATGGGAGGCACATCCTGGCTGCAGCTCCCATTCCCACAGCCTCCCTCACGCACAGCCTGACACGGCACCTTCCCTTCAAACATCAAAAAGGGATCGAATTTCCATTTCTTCCCACTAATTCATGGATCTGGGTTTGTCTTTCACGTGTCGGAGTTTGCAAGCTGCCCTTGGAGTGCAGCAGGCACCGGGACATGGCTGTGCCAGGAGAATTAGCTCCCAGAATTTCTTCCTGCCTTGCAAACTCGGGGGAAAAATGTTTGAAGGAGGGAATTTGTGGGCCCTTTGGAGGGGAAAGGGGTTGGGATCAGCGAGGGCTGATCCACCCAGCTGCACCCACCCGGGAAGGGCAGCGTGTCCCAGATGCAGGGTCGGGATGCAGGGAAAAAAATCCTCCAGCAGTTCCCGGGAGCCTCGGGAATGGGTCATGCCTGATTAAATACCCGGGATAACGGTGGTGGATGTGGGGAAGGGCCGGAGCAGAGGCAGGCAGAATGATCCGCCCCTGACGTGGGCGAGAGGCAGCTCCGTAAATCCTCGATCACGGAGGGAGCGGACGCAAGGCAGAGCCGGAAGTTTTCCAGTGACCACTTGGAGCTTTGGGCTCGGCCCGAGGCTGTGGCTGCTCCCAGCTTTTGGTTTGGATCAGGACATTCCCAGCCGGAGCAGGTCCCCAAATCCTGGTGGCACCTGCTGAGGGGAGGCAGCGCAGGTTTGGCTGGCGGGGAGCAGAGGAACCGTCCATGTGCGCAGGAATCATCCCGGTGCTTCCACAGAGCAGCGAATCCAGGGGCAAAGCTGCTTCCCGTGGCTTTGCCACAGGATTTTGGCTCTTCCCTTGGCTGTGGCTGGTAACTGCAAGCTTCTCCTCGTCCTCCCCGGGGCTGGTTTGCACTCCAGAGGGGGAAAAGCTGGAGAACAGTGAGGCAAATCCAGACTTACTCCGACTTGGAATGGGGAAACGCAGGAAAACCTTCCAAAATCACCATTTTTGCCCCTTTTTGCCATCCTCCCTCAGCAGCTCCTGGCAGAGGGATTGGCTCTGCCTTCCTCCCTGCTGGAGAGGATGAGAAGCATCCCAGGGCCAGGATGAGGGCAGTGGGATGGTGGGGAAGGAAGGAGTGCCACACAGCCGTCACCCTGTGTCACCAGGCAGGGGTGACATCGTTCCCACAAACCAGGAGGAGATCCAAGGGGTCCCTGCGGGTTTCCATCCCCTCCAACCTCTCCCCACTGGATCCAGAGCTCACGAAGCCCTGGAGCACCCGGCAAAGCCACTCCCGGCATGGCGATTCCCGAGCCTGGCCAGCGGCAGGAGATTATGGAGCTTTGGAGCAGACACGTGGAATGGCTGTGTCCTACTTTTGGAGAGCGGAATCCAGCGTGAAAAAAAAAAAAAAAGCCACGGTTGTGGTGAGAGCAAATCTAGCAACGGGCTCCTCTGGAGTGCTCTGAGTGACAGAGCCCGGCCAGGGTGACATCCTCGCCACGGTGACGTCCCCACAGCCTGGCAGGTCCCCTGGGTATATGGAAAAGGGGTTGTTTGTCCCTCAACATCTCCTCCTCCCCGTTGGAAAAGCATCTCGGAACACGTTTCAGGCTGGCTGACACAAGCAGGGATTCGTCTTCCTTCCCTCGGGATCAGCGGCCAAGCGACTCCTTGGCGGTGTCGTCCTCTTTGTCCTTGTGTCCCTTCCTGTTCCCATCCCTGTTCCTGCCCCTATTCCTATTCCTGTCCTCGTCCCCATCCCTATCCCCACCCAATTCCCATCCCTCATTCCCCATTCAATCCCATCCCGTCTCCATTCTCATCCCCAACCCATCCCACTCTCCTTTCTCATCCCCATCCTAACTCCCGTCCCATCCCATTCGTCTTTCACCATTCCCCATCCCCCCTCTGCATTCCATCCCTATCCCATCCCATCCCACCCCAGGAAGTGACGATTCCGCTCCCTGGCTAGGAGCCCTCCCTCACCAATCAATGCCCAAATTAGAATCAATTAAAGCCCCTTAATCACCGACGAGGCGAAGGGAGCCGGAGCAGCAGGTGCTGCTGGGGTGCATCCCCAACATTCCCTCCGGGAATTCTGTGACTCAGCCGTGGATTCACCGCCTGTGCTCCATTATCCCCGATCGATAGGACAGTTATTACTTAATGGGCTGAAATCGTCATTCTGAGGGCCCAGATCTGCCTGTTCTGGCACTGCTAATTGGGGGGGGCTTAATGAAAATGTAAATCCAGGCCCATTAATCAAACAATTATTTGGGAACCACGAGACAGCCGGCGCTGAACCTAATTAAGGAATAAACAAAGTTAATCAGTGAGCAGAAAACATTTACTAATCAGAGAGGTGTGCTGCAAGCAAGAAATTTCAGGCAACCGTTTATTAAACATTGCCAGACCTGCTCCTCTCCTTAATAACCCAGCGTTCCGACTTCCAGGAAGGCCCATCCCGACTTTATTGGAGCATTTGTTCCGCTTTAGGGTCCGCTGGGCACCGCGGAACAGAAATGTATTGCTCTGCCGGAAGAATAATTGCATCAATTTCAAATAATAGGGCCAGGCCCCCATCGGGGACAGGGGGTGGCACCCGATCCTGGGGCGGTTTGGGTTTAATTATCAGTGTTTAGGGCTCGCCCGGCTCCAAAGTTAATTGTGATCCAGATAAAAAAATTGCAAAGACACCTAAAGAGGGAGCTGGGGACATTTCCCTTCCTTCTGCCTGCTTGGCGCTTCCCAAGCAACCACGGGATGCTTGGCACCCTTATCCCTCCTTGGATATCCCACAAGGTGCAGCGTTCCAGGTGCTGCTCAGGACCCCAATCCTTGCTCGGTGTAGAAACAGAAGAGCAGGGATGGTTTTTGTCTCCCTCCATCCCAGCCTGGCATCCAACTGTCCGTCCATCCATCCATCCATCCATCCATCCATCCATCCATCCATCCATCCATCTCTCCATCCATCCATTCATCCATCCATCTATCCATCCATCCATCTGTCGATCTCATCCATCATCCATCTGTCCATCCATCCATCCGTCCCTCCATCCATCCCTCCATCCGTGGGACACACGGAGAGCAGGAAGCTGCAGCCTCCAGGCTCCTGCTTCCCAGATTAGTGACCAACCCTCCCGCTCTCCACAGGGATTTGCCACCTGTTCCTGCACCACACAGTGCTGGAGGCACTCCCTGGAAAAGCCGCAGCCGAGAGGAATCCCGGGAGAGCAGGAGGATGCGAAGGGCAGGGACAGGAGGAAAGGGACAAGGATGCTGCGAGGACAGCCCCAGGTGCTTGGGCTCTGCTCCAGCCCTGGGGACACCTGGACCGCAGTGACAAGGACCTGAGGCCAAGGTGTATTTGCCTGGCTGCTCCTTGTCCTGAAGCCACCTCGTGTCCTCACTGCTGTCCCCAAGGCCAAGACACTCCTCGCATCTCAAAGCCGCGTCAGGAGCACATTCCCCATGCCAGCGCCGCATCCCGGCCCATCCAACCTGGCTCCAGGGCTCCGAGGCGCAGCGTGGTCCTCCTGGGAAGGGGACACACCCCGGGGGTCGGGATGGCATCGCTTGGAAGGGGGGAAAGGATGAATTCCCAGCTTTCCCAGCCCAAGCACGCTCCGCAGCGCCGGCTCATTGCCATTCCCCGGCCGTGCCGCGCTCCCGGCAGGAGCAGCAGCGCTGCAGGGCCTGAATTATTCAGCTCCAGGAGGGACCGCTCGCTGCTGGAGCAAGCGAGGACTCGGGAAGCTGCTCTTGGAGCCAGCTCCTGCGGCAGAGCCCTCCCTGCACCCCGGGGCTGGCTCACATCCCGAGCATCCCAGCCACTCCGTGGATTGGGATTTGTCCCACGGATCTGCTGCCGTGAGCTCAGCAGTGACAGATCCACGGCGCCGGTCAGATCTGCCCTGAGGAGCATCTGTCGAAAATACCTGAATAAAAGACTGGAAAAAAAAAAAAAAGAAGGCAATAAATCGCTGTGTTTCCTTCCCGCGCTGAGGCCAAAGCCATCAGTAAAGAAGTGGATGTGTCTAAAATGCTCCTTCCCACGCTAATGCTTCAAAATTACTCCCGGTGCATTTGCGGCCCTTCCACAAATTCGCCGGCGTTTCAGGGTTTAAGGAGGTGCAGACTCGGCTCAGCACCTTCCCCGTCAGGCAGAGACCGATTTTCCAGGAGCTGAAGCCAAGGGAGAAATTCCCACCCCATCACCCCCCAGGCAGGGAAAACGAAAGGTGAGGTGGAGGGAGGGACCTGCCCCACAGAGCCCAAAGAGGTGCCAGACCCCTCTCCAAAAGCAGGAGTACCCCGTCCCGGGGTGTGAATCCTGCCCATCCCAGGGACAGACCCGCATTCCCAGGCCGTGGCTCTCCCAAGCTCTTGGCTGCAGCCGCTTGGCACCGGGACAGGAATTTTTTAACTCCATTTCAGCGTAAATCCTTAAATCCTGGTCTAATTTAAATGTCAGCGCACCCCACCTCCCTCTGCCTCTCTCCACAGCTCCTGCGTGGGATGCTGGCGAGGGTTTCAAGTCGATTAGGGAAAAAAGACGTGGAAAATAACCCGGGATGGATGAACATTGCGCTGCCACCACCAGCAGCTGTTCCCACGGATGGGTGGCCCTGTTGTCCCCACCTCCTCCTGTCACCCTCTGCCCCGGCGACAGCAGCCGGTGGCCACTTCCACGAGCCCAGGAGACTTTCCAGCACCTTCGGCCACCGCTGCAGGACCGTGAGACTCCAGGGATCGGGAAAAGCTGGAGTGACCCTCACGGGCCCCTGTGTGGCACGAACAAGTCCCCAGCCTGCGGCTCAGCCCCTCCCCGGCAGCCCCGGGATGATTTCCAGGGCACCAACGCCACCCTCGTGTCATTTTTCAAACAATTAGAGATAAAGAGGCCCGGGCGCAGCTCATATTTCAGCGTTAGCGCTGCTGCCAAATATCATCGCGTCAGCGCCGCTCGCGGAACAAAGGAGATCGATAAGATCCCCACTCCAGGAGGGCAGCTCCGGCTCGGGGTTATCCCGGTGCGCCAGAGCCCGCCAGCTCCTGTGAACCCTTCCCAGGGCCCTGCTGGGCTTTGTTTTCCCTTTTTCTGGGTTTTTGATTCAGCGGCTGCTTCATGGGCTCCGCTCCGTGCTTCTGCTCCCTCCGCGAATCCCAGAAAAATTTGGGTTGGAAGGGAACTTCAAATTCGTCCTATTCCGCTCTCGGTTATTTTCCGCTATCCCAGGCTGCTCCAACCTGACCTTGAGCCTTTCCAGGGATGGAACGAGTCTGTTTTCCAGGGATATAACCTGCCTTGATTACCCTATGTCCTGCTTGCCAGAGCAGCTTTCCATCAGGCAGGTTTTCATTCCCACTTTTCCTGCCGGTCTCCAAAGCCTTTTTTCCGTGCAAAAAACTTTCCCGCTGCTCGATCAAAGCCAATATGTAAGGCCGAGACATTAAAAACACTCCGAGAGCAGCTGGGGATGAAAGGTGTGAGCTCCGGCAAGGTGAGAGCTCCTGGAAACTCATCCTTTCAGAGAGCTTTGGAGATAAGGCAGGGGCAGAATTCCTCCTCTGGAAGTCCCACCTGCCTTCACAGCGAAGCGGGAGTCACACGGAGCTGAATAACTCGGAGTTTAAAAGGAAAATACTCTTTGTCAGCGGCTGAATAAAGCCCTGATTTGCCGAGGCTCTGGAGATCTCGGCTGCGGCACTGAGGGTTCCCGTGACAGGGCTCTTATCAGGGAGATACCGATCGGCTCCTCAGCTCTGCCCTCGATTAACGATGCTGACCCTCATCAGGGGACAAAGAGGAGTGGCAGAGACACCCGTGAATTTCTCAGGCTCCGTCCCTCTCAAATTCAGCCCATCCCGTTTCCAATCACCCCGAAGGCTTCTCAGTGGCAATTCCCTTTGACCTGACCTAAATGCATTTATTTTTTCGCTCCTTTTTGTCTGTCGCAGCTTTTATTTCCCAGTTTGCCCCCGATCAAGGCGAGCCTTTTTGTTTGGGCAGCTTTTGAAAGGCGTTCGTTGGGATTTTTCCCAGCGAACCTGAGAAATCCGTTATCCGCGCAGCCCTAATGGATTCAGGGAGCTGCTCGGATCTCCGCGAGCAGAAAACTGCAGCTTTCCAGCCCGACTCCAGCTGCTCCATCCAGCTTGGAAGGCAGGTGCCGGCATCCTGATCTTCCCAATCCACCTGTTCCCTGCCCCCGGGGAGGTTAGATTCATCACTCAGCATTCCCCAAATGTCCCCAAAAGGAGCCGTGTCTGTGTCCCCCACACCGAGGATGCAGCACCCGCTGCTCCCCAGCTCCCGTCCCCGCTCCTGCCAGGCCCACATTCCACAATGAGCTGCTCCCAGCTGATATCAACTCCACCTGGATTCCAGGAAAATGCGGTTTTCCAGCTCTTAGTGCGGTAGCAGGATGCACTGGGCTGGATCCACGTGGCAGGGACTGGGGGAGGGAGTGATCCCCTTCCCGTGGGAATAGCATCCCACCTAAACCCACTCTCTCCCGGTTTAAACCCATTCCCGGTGTCCTGGACAACACTGCTCTTTGGGAATGCAGTCTCCAGGGAAGAGCTGAGACGAGCTCAGCGTCACAGCCAGGCTGGGATGGAGCGGTGTTGGTTGGGAAACAGCAAAGCCACGGAAGCAAAGCCGTGGGATGACGGGAGCAGGGTGGAAAAGGTCGGATTTTTGTGCCTGTTTCTAATGAAATGCCACTTTCCACGCTGGGCAGCGTGGGCAGCTGCACAAATTATCCCAGCTGAGCCTGGCCGGGAGCCGTGTGCTGGATATCCCATCCCATCCCATCCCATCCCACCCCAAACCCCTCCACACCGAGTGCATTCCTCATTCCGACTCCATCATCAGGAGGCTGCTCCATCTCCTGGGGCCTCTCCCGGTACAAACCATCATGCCCAGTTCATATTCAAGCTGTGCTTCATCGGACTCCCTTTCCTTTTCCAATTCCCTTTAAGTTATCCCGTGTATCCGCTGCTACTTTTCTTGGAGTGCGGAGCCTGTTGGAATCTGGGATTTAGGGCAGCTGCCGACCACTCCTCTCTCTGATGGCCGTGAGTTACACTCCTGTGCTGCAGCCTGCAGGAAAAAAAATGATATTTCTTGTTTGGAATTTTTCTTCCCCCAAAAAACTCCCCCAAATTCACACAACCACTAAAGCACGGCTCCATACCCCACTGGCACAGGAGGAGCTGAGCATCCCCTGAGGGTCTTCAAGATCCAACATTCCCCTGTGGAAAAGACGTCCCAAAACTCAGCTTCCTCCAGGAAAAATCTTTCTGGCCTCTCCAGACGCCACCACAGACCTTCCCCACCGCAGTGGCCAGTAGCCCAGAGGAGGTGGTAGCCAAGCTCTGGGCTTTGGAGTGGAAAGAGAACGGTTTATTTTAGGCTGGGGACTGATGAGATGAAAACCACGGATCCCAGCTCGTAATTACGTTGTTATCTCTGCCCTGGCAGATAAAGAGATTTCTCCCTGCGGGCTTTTGGAAAAGCTGGGCTCCAAAGCGGATAGAGGAGGGATTTATTTATTTGAGCTCCTCTATTTTTTAAGGGAAATGTTAAAGAGGAAAAGCTTGGTTTATTTATTTTATTTCTTTTCCCCCAGGAGATGGAAAGCCAGGGAAGGCTTCGCTCCTGCTCGGTGCACTCCTGACAGCCCGGGATCAGGCAGGAGATGAGGAGAGCTGCATACCATGGAATTTTTAATGAGTTATCCCACAGGAGGCAATCAGAAAAGAGCCCTGCAGGACGTGAGCTGGGTCCCTGGGTGCTGCCGTGACCTCCTGGAGCCACAGGAGCCTTGGAGAGGAGCCACTCGGATTTCGCAGGAGCCGAACAAGAGCCAAACGCTTTGCCAACATCTCCATCCCATGGCTTTTCTCCTGGGATGGTCCTGGCCCCTCTCCAAGATCAGCCAAGGACCTGCCTCAGGTCCTGGCAGCTGCTGCCAGGTGCTGCTGCCATCCCCATCTCCCAGCCCCCTGGATGAAGAGCAAACCTGCCCGGATCTCCCAACCACTGTAAATTCCTGCTCCCAACCGGCCTGGCCGGAACCGGGATGAGAATCCATGGATTGCTCCGAAGGTCCCAATCCCGTTAGCGCACGAGGAAAGCGGCCAGAAGAGCGGAATGTTCTGAGCTGGAATTAAAACTGGGAAGCCCCCTAGAGAAGCAGGAGATGCAAAGGATGGTCCTGAACAAGGCCAACTTCCATTCCAAGGACTTTCCTTCCAGAGAGGCTGAGAAGAAAACGGGAGGAATCAGGCGGAACGAAGGATCCTCTCTTATTCCCATGGATTTGTTCAAAATCCCTCTCTCTCTTTTTGGAATCGTTTTCCAGTCAGGAACTCACAACCAAGCAGGGCTGGTGCTGCCTCACCCACAAACGCCGCAGCACCTTCATCCCAGGGAACGTGGGGGATCCTCATCCCAGTCTTCACCTGGAGCTGGATGGTCTCTCTGCTGGGACCTCTTGGACTGGATTTCTTGGCTGGGAGGTCTTGGATGGGACTTTCCCACTGGGATTCCTCCACTGGGACCTCTCTGCTGGCCGCTTGCTGGGCAGGGGAAAAAAAGATGAGGAGGAAAAATCAATGGGAAAAACTCAACGCTGGAAAACAAAAACAATAAAAAGAAGTTCGAAAAGCTCAATTTTAAGGCTGCTGGACTTCCCTGGGAACGTTTTTTTTTCAAGAGGACAAAGCCCCAACTCTTCCCTGCCACCGAAGGTTTGGAAGAGAAGCAGCGGCAGGAGCGGGGTGCGATTGTTGCACCCCAAATGCCCAAATCCCTGGGGATCCTTCCGGCACCTCCTTCCCGCTGCATCCCTGGAGCTCCAGTGACATCTGCTGCCGTCTCCGGGCATCGCCACCGGCGCGGCCACCGCCGCCACCCGGTCCCCGCCTGGGCACACGGAGGGGACGATGACCCGAGGGGCGATGTCACCACCCAGAGCTCCGCGGAGCCACCGCCCGCTGCGTCCCGGGGCTCCCGCCAGCCCTGCCCGGGGAATGGAGCCGGAAAACGCCTTAAAAAAAAAAGGGAATTAAAGGAAATCGTTGCTCGGTTGCAGCAGTGGCACAACGGGAGCTGCCACGGCCCGAGGGAGCGACTCCTGCTCCCCTCACTGGGGGTGAGGGAGGGCACGGGGAGGTGAAAGAATCTCCCAGCACCACTCCTGCTGTTCCCCAGGGCATTCACCCCCAGGCACCGAGCGAGGGGGAGCCTAGGGATGATTTAAACCCGCACGGTTAAACCGGGATATTCCCGAACACGAATCCCTGTCACCCACAGGAGAGCTGGGATCTCTCCCCCGACAGCCCCAAACTCCTCAACCTCTCGAGCCCGACTCAATCCCAGCACCCCAAGCCCACCAGGAATTCCCAGAACCAGGCCCTCTGCCCACCCCATGCTGCTCCTATTGCCACAGGGAACGAAAGAAGCCAAAAACCCGGGTTTTTTTTGTTCTTTTCCAAGAGTCTCACTTTATTAGATACCACACCGAGACAGGATGTTGTGCTGCATGCAGCGGAAGACTGGAGGATTTCTAATTCCCGTGTAACATTTTCTTTTTCTCTTAACAGTTGTAAACTGATTATTTGGCTGTAAAATCACTGCATGCGAGTCTGAATGCAAACAGCAGTAGAAGAGGCTTTGATTTCCTTTTTTTTTTTTTCTCTTTTTTCTCTTTTTTTGTTGTTGTTTTGTTTTTCACCATTCCCAATCCATAGGTGCATGCTTTATTTACAACGAAAAGAAGTCATTCAGGGCAGGAATTACCATCAGAAAAACTGAGAAGGGGGGAAGGGGGTCATGGTTTTGCACGATACTGAGGAGATCGGCGAGTTGCACTTGAATTTTGGAGGTGCAAAGAGATGATCTGAATATCCTTTTCCCAAAGAAAGCAGGCTGAACAGGGAATGGGAATACAGGACGGGATAAGGGTGACCTTAAGTGAGTTGTTCTGCACATCCAAAGGAGGCTGGGCTGCTGCAGGGCTGGGAGAAATCAAGGAATTGCTTAAATAAAGATTTTTTCAAAGGTTATTTTTACCCTCAGCCACACATTTCCCCAGCACAGCTCCGTGCCTGAGTGCTGCCCTGGGATGAACAGGAATGTTTGGGGCAGGCTCATCCCTCCGGAAAGGCTGGTGGCAGCTTGGAGTCATGAAGGTTGGAAAAGGGAGAGTCCAAGCATCGATCCTGGATCCCAGCATCCCACAGCTCACCCTGGCCTGGAGCAGGCAGGCTCCAGCACGGGATGCAGAAGGAAACAATCCAAAAGAAGGGGATTGTTTCAGTCTGGGCCCTGCCCAGAGCGGCTCAGGGATGTCACACTGACCGGCACAGAGGCAAGAATTCCATGAAAAAAGGGGAAAAGTTCCAGGTGTCCTCTTCCACTCCACCCCTCTGCGTACCCAGCCACAAGCCCAACCCCAGGCTGGAGCCCGGGGTGATGGAAGAGGATTCCCAGCTCTGGCTGGACAGAGCAGGGTCTGCACGGGGTGGCTCGGGTTGGCTTTTCCCACCTGGAGACCCAAGGGTGGGGGAGCTTGTGTCGGGCTGGGCCAGCTCAGTTTGCGTCACCCCAGGGCTGGGGACACTCAGGGCACATCAGCAAGTTCTGCTGGGGTGGGGAAAGAAAGAAAACATCAGGAAAACAAAACTCATCCAACTCAAAGAGCGAGCGGCCGCAGCAGAGGGTGTGGGGGGGAGGTTTCATACAACATGCGCAGTGTGACAGAAAATTCCCTGTATTCCATAGTGCTTATTGTGCTCCTATCCACAGGGCTATGCTTGGGGTTTTCCAGAGCCAGGGAACGGTTCCAGAGCCGAGCAGCAGCAGCTGCAGAGAGCCCGAGCTCTCCTGCTGTCCAGGGCAGATCCAACAGCTCCGGGCCATCCCTAAAGCGCAGGTTGAGGACAAAGGTTCTTGTGCAGAATTGGGAAAAACGAAAAGAAAACCAAACCGAGCCAAGTCTGGAAGATCTCGGACTGTTCCAGCTAATTCCAGGAGTCGTGGGGGATTAAAGCAATAATCCTGGCACACATCAGGGGCTTGGGGGGAAGGAGCAGCTCCCTCAGCTTCCCTCCTGAGGAGCAGTAAAACCTCGGGAGTGGGAGGGGTCCGAAGGGACCCAGGGACTGCCCTCAGGGCTCAGCCGGTCGCTACTACACAGCTCAGAGGTGAAGAGGAGGTAGGCACAACCCTAAAACACAGCTGGGCTCCCACAGCAGCAGAGCCCCGGAACTCCTGGGGCGAAGGAACTGCCCGAGGCGGCTGGGAACGGCACGAACCGAGCCAAACCTGCTTCCCTGCGAGCACAGAGCTCCCTAAACCCTCCTTGCCGCTCTCACTGCGTTGGTGGTGGATCTTCTCCGCAAAGGATGCGCCACAACACTGCTCAGGTGGGCCAAACCAAAGGTGAAGCTCAAGCAGGGACTCGCAGGATGGCACCGGTGACACCGGATTTTGGCCCAACCACGACGACACGGACACCAGGCGACGGTGACACCCACACCAAAGCCGAGGAGCTTTTTCGTTATTGCAACTGAGGTGTTGAGATCACACAAGCAGGGACAGGCTGACGCTCCCGGCGCCAGCACTCCGATCTCCCGCCGCAAGACGCCGGAGCCGCGGGGAGCGGAGGCTGGAGGGACACGGAGCGTCAGACACGCGACGGGAACGCTGCCACGGGGACCGGGGAGAGGGAGGGCAACAGTCAGGAGGGAACTATTGCTTGCCAAAATCACACACCGGGGGAACTCGACGGCCTCCCTCCCCCAGCTGAAAAGAAATAAAGGAGAATAGAAAAGATCCGGGGGAGTTTTCAGGACGGAGGGGGCTTGGGGGGAGGCGGAGGACCCTGGGACCGGAGGCTGTAGCAAGGCGTGGCTGCGCTGGAAGACGGGACATCGGGGACATCGAGGAGCTACAGGGGCGTGGCACAGGGTGAGGAGGGCCGGGCAGAGGCTCCCCTTAATCACTGGCGACGTGGTTCTCGTTCTGCAGGGTGTGCCAGCGCTCGATCTTCTTGTCCTTGTTCTTCAGGCACTCGTACCAGTGTTTCAAGCGCTCGCCCTTGGCCGTGATTCCCAGCTGGCACCCGCCTGGGAAAAGGGGACAAGAGCAGACTTTGTACCCAGAGGCGATGCTGGTGTTCCAGGAAATCCTGCCGTGGGGACAACACCTCATGCCCTCCCGGATCAAAAATCCCAAGGAAATGCCTGGAGATGCTTCTCCTGCCCAGAAGATCTCCCAGGATGCTGGAGGTGGGGCAGCGTGGGGTCTGCACCCACCAGATTCCATTACCCCACCCGGGCAGGTGAGCCACGCCCCCGTCCCACCCAGCAAACCCTACACCAGGCACCAAACCCCTGCCCCAGAGGCTTCCAGACTCACCGATGTAGTCATTGGATTTTCCGATGTCGTAATCCCAGACGGAAATGTCCAGGGACTTCTTGGCCAGGTCGCTGTGTTTGATGTCGTAGAAGAACTCCTGCAGAGACAGGAGCACCCACGTCACGCCCCAAAGGAAAACACACCCCAAAAGCTGCAGTTCAGGGGCTGGGCGTGATCCCTGTTCAGCCCGGATTCAAAATCCAAGGAGAGGACGGTGAAAATGTAATTAACGAAGGGAAAACGCTCCTTCTCTGCGGTGCCTCTTTTCCCGGGAGCTGAGCTCACCCCTTGCACCCACGTGAGCCCGTTCCAGGTGTCCCACCAAAGCAGCACCAGTGGAGAACTTCCAATTCCCACCCCCAGGAATGCTCATCCCACCTACATCCCCAGCTGGGATGACACGGAGCCGGCAGCAGGGAGCTTTCAGGGTGTGCGCTGCCGCCATGGCGAAGCCATTCCCAAAATACTCCCGGGAAAGGAGCTTGAGCAAAGAGCCAAACCTTCGGGGAGTTTGTCTTCCACCTCCTCCACTCAACGCAGTGATCAGTAAATTGATTTAATGATATAAAAAATACCCATCCCTACCTCGTTGAACTCAGGATTCAACGTTTTCTTCTTAATCTGCGTCTTGTGCTTGGCCTTCTTCCCCATGTCAGGTTTCAGCCAACTGGGGGCAACAGAAAACAGCTCCAAATCCAAGCGCAAGAACAGTGGGAGTTTATAAGCTTTAAAAGTGAGTTTCTGGGCTGGAAGAGATTTATTTAGGGCCAGTCTCCCTTCCCACCTTCCAGAGGATGTGGGAAAAGTGTGGGGCTGGGGCTGTGCAGCCTGGCTGCAGATCCAGAGCTCGATTTAGAGCTGGGATTAATCAGATCCCTGCCGGAAGCTGATGTAAAAATGGAAAGCCACCATCTTGTGTTTGTGGGAATGGAGAACAAAACAGATAAAGAGAGACTGGGAAGAGAAACTGCTCAGTCCCATCGAGCTACAGAGAGATGAGCAGAGTATGTTCAACGTGAGAGTTACTGAATGGGTTTCGAGGAGAACTGAAGATTTTCCTGAAAGCAAAGGAAAAAAAACAGGAAAAAAATCCCACCAGGAATGGCTGCAGGGAGCTCTCCGTGGTGCAGCTCACGAGGGTGGAATAAAAACCTTATTCCCCCACATTCCCAGCAGCCACGTGGGTTTATGAGGCAGCAAGTCAGGCATGGAGGGACATGGAGCCACCTCAGGTCAGAGGTGGAGAGAAGGACCCCCTGTCCTCCAGCTTCCGCTGTCCCTGCATTCCCACCACGCTCTTGACGAGTCACATCAGCCCGGCCACAGACGGGAATCCCTACGGATATTCCCCTATGGATACTGGGGAAGTCGGGCACCTCCACCTTGGATTGCAGCCCCAAACCCATCCCCACGTCCCTCACACGCCCTGTGTTTGCAGACACGAGGGGATCGAAGGTGGGACTCCATGATCTTGGAGTCTTTTCCAACCCTTGACAATTCTGGGATTCTCCATGAGGTCACCACGGGATCCGGGCATTCAGAGAGCTCCAGGGAGCGGCGGCCCCAAGGGCTGGGTGAGCACCCTCAAAACGCCACCCACGACGGGGACACCACCCCTGCTGCTGGACAGCTCCAGAGGGAGGAGCTCCTGAGGACAGCGGGTGGCTCCACGGCCGCGAGCTCCAGCCCGGAGCCGTTCCCGGCTTACTCACAGCTTGACGAAGGGATCCGAGTATCCGTTGGCGTCCATGGCCGCCAGGTGCACGCAGCGCACGATGCCCACGATGAGCCCGCCCTGCTGGGTGCTGTACATGAGGGACACCAGGATCTTCCCGCGCTCCTCCACATCCCCACCACGATCCACCTGCGGGAGGGAGGGCGTGGGGGAGCCGAGCCAGGACAACTCGCCGGCGGAGCAGGAGGGATGACGCGGATATCGGGGAATGTCGGATCTCCGTGATGGGGGGGATAACGGGGTTTACACACGGGATGGTGGGCGGGACGTGGATGGAGTTTGGATGCTCCAAGCACTCACCTCCTCTTCATACAGGGCCATCCCGCGGGATGCACCAGTTGTTCCGGTGCGCTTTGTCTGGGATGGGAAAGGGACAAAAGGACTGCCATGAGCAACCGGGAGAGGCACCACCCCACAGCAAAAAAACTCTGGGAATGCAGCCCAGCTCCAGCGCTGGGCTCTGGGGTGGAAGGGCCTCAGGAACGTCCATCTGCTCCATCAACCTCCACCCCAGCAGGTTCAACAGGGGACGGAGCAACCTGTCCCCTCCGCTACGGTGACATCCATCCGCAGTCCCTGGAGTCACTTCCCATGGATTCCCACCACGCTCTTATCTCCTGGCCTTGATGGATCACATCAGCCCAGGCACGGGTGGGAATCCTAAAGGTGCCAGGGAATTTGGGCACCTCCAGCCCCCACAGCCCACCCCTGCGTCCCTCATTTGCCATTTGTTTGCATTCCCGGCGGGAACGGAAGGAATTTTCACGGACACTCACTGGTATTACTCTCTCCAGGCAGATGTTGAAGTTCTTTTTCTGGTTGGCTTTGAGTTTTTTCAAGGCAACTCTGGTTTCTCCGATGAACTCGTTGTGGCCGAATTTGTCTTCGTCACACACGGAGATCCTGGAGCGAAGAGGGAAAGGGGAACATCAACCAGGCTGGAGCAGTGCCCGACTCCAGAGCCAAACCACCCCAACCCACCCTTGATCTGGATCTCCTCTGACCAAAAGCAATCAACCTCCAAATTTCTAGTTTGCTCCCAAAAAAAGAAAAACAAATCAACATTTTTACTATCTGCTTTGTAAGAAATCAAAAGGTGGAAGTTTCCTGAGGGAGGAAAGAGCCATAAATTTTGAGAGATATTTAAACAGCTTTTTTTTTTTTCTGGGATATCACCAGATCAGGACAGAAACACACAAAACACCCATCTCTGCGATGACAAAAATCACCGTAATATCAACAATTTACTACTCAACGACTAAAGGTCAAAACGCCGTTTTTCCTCTCTTAAAAGAACCATCTAAATGAGCAAATCCATGTTGATTTTAACCCAAAAACTGCATTTCCCAGTGCCCCAACCCCCCCACTGCACTCCTGGGGAAGGCTGGATGCAGCCAATGCTCGGTGTGATGCTCTGAGTGAGGACCCCACAGGACCATCCCGCCCTTCCGTGGGATCCCCAGGCTCCTGCCGTGCTTGCCTGAGGGTTTTCCTCTGCATGTCCTCGTCGGTGATGCCGTGGTACACCAGGGTCTCGTTCCACACAGGGTTCCGGGTGTTGCGCAGCGTCTTCGTCCTCAGCTTATTCGACTGCGGGGTCAAATAAACACGGTGGAATTACACCTCGGAATTCCTCCCTGCCCAAATCCCAGCTCCTGGCAGGGATGCTCCGTCACGTCTGGGAGATGGGGAGCCAGCGAGCCCAGGGGAGCATCAAGGTGGAGCTTTGCACAAGCACCGGCGGCTTGGGGATGCGTGGTGGCCGGGAGAGCCTGGATTTTGTCACTCCCTGGGGTTTGTTCCCTCGAGGAGAGGGAAAAAGGTGCCCGGGGCAGGCTGTTGGGGCTCAGGTCATGGGTCTCGTGGTCTAGAGGAGGTGATGGTGGGGAAGAGAGGAGCTGTCACTTGCTCGTGTGTCTTTCACGAACACACATTCAAAATAAACAATTAAGAGAAATATCAGCAAATGAGAGCAACAGAAATCAGAGCAATTCCCAGCATCACTCCTGGATTTCCTCTCAACAAGACCAGGAATCCCCCGTGCATGAAGCAAAGCTGTGAAATCAACCCAATGATTTTATCGTCAGTTTTACTCCTGGTTCCTCTGAGCAAAACTCTGCTGCAGCCCCTGAGCAAAGCGCCAGCACCGCTGGTGATCATCCCTTCCTCAAGGTTTGCCCATCAAGATCGGCTCAGCTGCGCTGGGCAGAGACATTCCCAGGAATTTCCGTGGTGGAGCCATGCTTCTCTCCCCACAGCTCCGACAAGAACGTGCTGCAGCTTCCAAGCAAACGGATAACTCCAGCCCTGGCCACAATTAGATTTTGGGGCAGATGTCCTGCGATGCTCCTCTGGAGCTTCCCTCCATCCCCGAGCAGATTCCCGCCCGCAGGATGAGCTGTTCCTCGGGTCTGGGAGAACATCTGGGAGCACCCTTGCTGTTCAGAGAAAGCCCCGGGGGAAACAGTGGCAAGCAGAGAAATCAACAGGGAAAATCAGATCCGAGGGAGGGACCTGAGGGGGATTTGAGGAACCTCTGCTCCATCCCGATCCCAAAATGCACCGAACCTGGCAAAGCCTCACCTTGCTGGCTCCGGGCAGGAGGTGCAGCTTCACGTAGGGGTCAGCCAGGCCATTGGAATCCATCGGTTTTAAGCCCTGAAAGAAGATAAAGGAAACACAGGACGTGAACCCTCCTTCGGCAAAGCCAAGAGACGAAGCTGCCCATGAAAATCTCAGCAGGGAAAATGTGCTCGGCAACCCAAGAGCCTCTGTCCCGAGCGGCCGTGGGCACCAGGATGTGCTGAAACGTCCAACCCACCCCGGAAAAATCAGAGTTGTACAATCGCAGGATGGTTTAGGTTGGAAGAGACCTCAAATATCACCAACTTCCACCTCCTGCCACGGGCAGGGACATCTTCCACTATTCCAGGTTTCTCCAGCCTGGCCTTGGACACTTCCAGGGATGGAGCAGCCACAGTTTCTCTGGGAGGACTGTCCCAGGGCATCACCATTCCCACAGATCTCTCAAAGAAAAGCCCATCAACCCTCCCCAGCCAGGAGCAGCCGTGCCTGGGGCCTCCCAAGGGAGCAGCCACATGGCTTCCATCCCATTGTACCAGAGGAATGGGGAGCCAGATGGATTTAAACCAGGGAAAAAATGAGCAAAAAGAGGAGCACTTGCCTTGGCCTTGATGAGGGTGCAGTGCAGGGAGCTGTTCTCCTGGTCGTAGAGCAGGCTGAACTCCAGGGCTCCCAGCGTGGCTGACAGCAAGGGAGGAGGAGGAGGAGGAGGAAAGAGAACCTTGTTAAAACCCCAGCCAATAACTGCATTTAATCATCCCTGATTAGTAATAATTAGAACGATTTGCGGGTCAAACGCAAAAGCTCTTTAACGCAGTGAGACTGTGCTGGCAGCGGCCAAACTGCCACAAATCCAGGCGGATTCAGGAGCTCTGGACATGGCTGTGCAGAGCAGGGATTGTCCCAGGAGGGCAGCCCGGAGCTGTGGAGCTGACTCCGATATTCACCAGGCAAAGGAGGAGTGACCCCACCAACCCTTCCCAGAGCAATTCCACCCTGGAGCACCCTGAGGCTCCAGCTGGGGAACAGTGCCTCCTCCCAGGCACCTCAGCACCTGGCCCCCGATTTGGCTTGCTGGAGACCAGCTAAGGCTTGTGTTCCTCCATCCCAGGGATGAAGAGCAGGCACAGAGGGCATCAGCTGCTCCTATCCAAGCACCTGTTCCCGGCCCCGAGCAGCTCTTCCCACCCAGGATGTTCTACCACAGATCCTCCCCTTCAAACCCGCCCCAGCTCCGAGCCCCGCAGGGAAGCAGCATTCCCCAAGGACTTCCCGTGCTGGACACCCACCGCCTTCCCATGCGAGTCACGCCCGCCCAGCAACCTCCCCCAGATCCCACATTTCCCAAAGAAACAGCTCCCTCCCTTCCTTTCCCGGGTACGTACTGCCTTCATCCGAGTCGTAGCTGTTGGCATCC
>VZTD01005137.1:234139-248080 GCA_013397725.1 Rhagologus leucostigma
CTCACCTTCTTGCAGTCCTCGCAGACGACACAGGCGGAGCCCCTTGTCCCCAGCTGCTCCCCGCAGAGGATGCAGCGGTTCACCCCGTCCCCCAGCACGCTGCGGCGCATGTCCTCCAGCCGGGTCATCAGACGCCTGGGAAGAGGGCACAGGGAATGCCAGGAAAGGCGCAGGGAATGCCAGGAAAGGCGCAGGATACCGGGGCAGGGTCCCGCTCCCCGGGGGCAGCCGCTGCCTTTAGTCTGGCTGTTCCTTTTCCTGGCGTCACTCCCCCTTTCCAGCTCTGGGACAAAACCCCATCCCAGTGGGAAATGAGACCCCAGCAGGTTTATATGGCACAATATGGACTTGCAGGGATGCTGCCACAGACCTGACACTGGCCCCAGCTCCACAGGCACGGAAAATCCAGCCGAGGCAGCACCTTTGCATGTTTGTCCCCAAATGGAAACCTTTCCACCCAGTCCCAGCAGCTGCCCATGAAGAGCTGCAAGAGGAGATCCTGGAAGGGCTCTGGTAAGGACTGAATTAATTAATTAATCAATTTTCTTAGTATCGAGGGAAAATATTGCGTATATTTGATGGGAATTCTTGGAGTGAAATGAAATCCCACGTGGTAAAAACACACCTGGTTCCTGCAAAGGTAAAAAAAAAAAACAAAGAACCCCAAAACCAGTTCAGGAAGTTTTGGAAAGCCAGCACTGGGCTGAAGGAGTTTGGAAAGCAGGAACGAGCTGCCTGCTGAGCAGCCGGGAGCTGGCGGCGGCATCGTGCGCTCGGCTAACCCAGAATCCTGGCCCTAAAAATAGCGCAGCGAGGGGGGAAAAAAAGCTGCATTATTTATGCCATTCAGTGAGGAAGGGAGGAGGAGACCCAAGCCCGCCGGAGAGAGCAGCCCCCCGTGGCAGCCTGACCCAAATCCGATGGAGCCGCGGCGGAAAAAAAAAACCACCCGGCGTTGAAAAGACGTTTTCCCGTCGGGTGACAGCGTCGGATTTGTGGTGACTCGGCTGCTGGCGCCTCTGAACCGCTCATAAACCATCCACAAGCTCCCTGCACTCAAAACACCTCTGGGGCTGGTGTTGGACGGCCAGCGTTCCACGGGCTCCGTGGGGAAAAGTCAAATGAAGGAACAGCAGCATGAGGAGGGAAACGATCCGAGCGTGGAATGGTTTGGGTTGGGAGGGACCTTAAAATCATCCCATTAGTGGGAGGGACAACTCCCAGTGGGCCAGGTTGCTCCAGCCTGGCCTTGGACACTTCCAGGGATGGGCAGCCTGTGCCAGGGCCTCCCCACCCTCCCAGGGAGGGATTTCTCCCCTAAATAAAGCATTTCAGGACATGCAGCCCATCACAGCTCGTAAAGGCCTCGTTGCGGTCAACGGGAGCATCTCAGAGCCTCCAAGCCCGGCCACGCTCAGGGATGTGGATCCGTAACTCCACACGTCATCCAAGGCGCGGTAACACATCAGCTCTGCCAAAACCCACCCGGGAATCTCCCACTCCTCCCCACGCAGGGGCCGATCCCGCTGGGCTCCGGCTGCCGCTGCGGAGGCGCCTCCCGACGCTTCCTAAAGAACCCTGGGTGGGCAGCGGCGGAGCCAGACAGAGCCAGCAGTGGGGACGAGGCTCTGTTCTCACAGCTCTGGTGTCACCAGACAGCAGATGGGAGAGCTCACGAGTTCCTGACAGCCCCAGGAGCACGGGGGCTCGAAATCCGGCAATCCCGGCTCTCATCCTCGTGCCGAAAAACACCGTCCTCGGAGCCACGGCGAGGGGAGTTTGCGCTTCCCCACTTCAGGGAGAAGCTCCCTGCCAGCCCGACTCCCTGCTCCAGTGTGGGACGGGGCTTGGAGCAGCCTGGGCTGGCGGAAGGTGTCCCTGCCCACGGAACGAGAGGAGCTTTGAGGTCCTTCCAACCCAAACCATTCTGGGATTGACTCCAGAGGTGCTGCGGTCCATCCCTGCAGCCTCCACATCCATGGGTGATTCCTTCGTAGGGAATAACCCAGCTCCGGAGCCACCACCTGCCCCTGGTACCCTCCCAAGCTCCACGGCCTGCGGCAAACACAAAAATCCCAGAGACTTCAGCAGAGCTGCATCATCCCAGAAACCCCCAGCTGGTCGTATTCCAATGAAAACCTGGAAGCTGGCCGTTCCCCGAGCGTTATTTAAATGGAATGAACCCCAGCCCACATCCCACGTAACGCACGATCCCCACAACGTCCGGCTTTCATCACAGCTCATCCCCACCTCACCGAGGGGGAATGTTTTGGGGGGAAAAAAAAACCTCTCTCTTTTCCAAGCGCACGGACAAACCCCGTATCCCCTGCAGTTCCTCCCGCTGCGCTGCAGGAGCTCCAAGCGAAGCAGCTCCCAGTTGGAAATCTGCAAGCCCAAACAAACTTATTATAGAAACTGGAACAAATGGCACAATCAAAGGGAGGAGAGGAAAAAAAAAAAAAGAAGAAAACCCAAAAAGAGGAAAAAGCCTTTGCATTTCAAGAGATTCGTTATTTAGCTGCACAGATCTCTGCCAGGCTCTCATTTACTGGGAGCTGCTCCTCAAGTGGGATTTTTTGAGCCAGTGGAAGAGCTCAGCAGCCAGGACACACCTGTGGCACCGCTTGCAAGCCAAGCACATTTCCCTAATTAAAACATCCATTCAAGAGGGAGAAATTGGGATTTTTTTTTCCCCATGACTCAAACGCTGCTGGGAGAGAGCCGTAGAAAAAGTTCGATTTCAAGTCCTGGTGTGAACCCGGCAGGAAGAGCCCTGGGAAAGGAGGGGTTGTGCCTTGGCCCTTGGGTTGGGAAGCTCCTGATAAAGGTGATAACTGGGAAGTAAAATCCCAGGTTTGTCTCCATCCAGCGCCTCCAGAGCTCCCAATCCATCCTGTTCTCCTCCTGATAACCAAGGGAAGCCCTCACCAGGAATGAGCTGCCTTCCCAGAAGCTTTTCTCCCCGCTAGATATCATTTCCTTCTCACTTTCATTGTACAAAACCAGCCCTCCAGCTCATCCCTCTCCCTTCCACAGCTGCAGCAGCATCTTCCTCCCCCTTATCCGCACTTCCCAGTGCCCATCCCTCCGGCCTCTGCGAGCCCAACTCCCAAGAGCAGGAAATATCCCTCAAGTTGTTAAAAGAGGGGGGAAAAAACCCGGGAGTGGAGTGATTGGCAGGGAGCTGGCTCAGCATCCATCACCTGCCAGGGAAGCAGGGATTAGTCACTGATGGGAGCGAGATAGGAGAGCTGGATCTGAAACGTTCCTCGTGCACCTGAGATAACAGGAATGAACCGGGGCCCTGATGGTGGAAATCAGCCCAGCCCCAGAAATACGGCTTGGAAGGGGAAGGTGAGCGGTCCCAGGGTGGTGAGGGACATCCCTGGGTACTCCTGCCCCACATCCCAGAGCCCTGGAGCAGGCAGGGAAGGGCTCACGGGCACATCCAAACATTCCCCATGATCTCTGGCAGGAAGAGGATCCCACAGGGATGAGGGATCTCCTCAGTCCCAGATGGGGCAGAAGCGGTGGTGGCTTTGGCCGTGCTGGGTTTAGGGTTGGACTCAGTGGCTTCAGAAGTCTTTTCCAACCTAAATGATTCCATGGAAGTCTCAGCACTGCAGCGGGAGCAGAGGGGTGGGGAAAGAGGGACGGAGTGAGCGGAACGAAGAGCTGATGATCCCGGGAAACGAGACTGAACAACGGAGCAGGAGCTTGCTGCGTTTAAATATTCATCAGCACGGCAGAAACGAACGGCCAAGACGTCCTTAATGGGCTTTAACTTGTGGAAGGGAGGACTTTTAATGTGGCAAAAAGGGTGGGAGAAGGGCCTGATCCGTGAGGAAGGACCTGGATCCAGGCCACCACGAGCCACGTGCTCCTCAGTAGCAATGGACTCAGCCACCACTTCCACGGCAAAAAAATTCCAGAGGAACACAAAGGAGGTCACCAAGAGCCTCCAGAAGGAAGCCTGGCCTTGTCTCCGCGGGGAAATTGTGTGCCTTAAGGGGCTGAATATTCAATTAAGGCTCATTTTCTTGGTGGGAAAGGGACAAGAAAAGCAGCCGAGCTCCAGATTAGGGGAAACATAATTAAAATTGGGATGAGAAATGAGAAGCCATTTCCCTCCCCTGCAAGTGTGCAGGAAGCTACAGGTAAAGCACCACCGGGGCTTTTCCAGGCTGAGCCCTCACCTACGGAGGGAAGACACCCATGGAGTTTTTCCAGGTATCCCATTCCATGCTCATCCAGGTGCTTGCCGAATGTGCTACAGCAGGGTGGTTCTTTTTGCAGTGCTGGAAATGAGAGAGGAGGGTTTTCCTCGGGGAAAAACCCAGCTAAAACCCCACAAAATCTCAAGCAGCACAAGCTGTCCCCTGGTCACAACTAAACCTCATCTCCTCCAGAAACTGGGATCTCAGGAAGATCCCGGGCTGTGGTCCCCAGGCAGCAGCTGTGCCACCGAGGTCCATGACTTAATCCCCAGGGGCTCCCATCTGCTCCGGCCTTATCCCTGCGCCATCCCAGCCACGAGCAGCCGAATGAAAATGCAATCCCGCTCCGGAGCTGCTCCTCTCGGAGCAAAGGTGGGACCCACGGGGACACATCCAAGCCATTGCACTTGGAGAGGGGACCGGAGGGCCACGGCCAGCTCCAGGAGCCAGCTGTCACCCTCCCTCTGGGAGAGCCAGCTCCATGCTCTCCAGAAATATCCATTTCTACCTTGGGATGGTTTCAGACCTTCCCCTCAGTGCCAGGAGCATGCTGGAGCTGATTAGGCAGCAGAGCAGCCAGGCTGGGTTATTGATGGCCCCCAATTAGAGATGCAGAACAGAGTCAATTAGCGCCTGCAGGTGCTCCTGTGGCAGCTGGAAGACAGGATCATCACGGATTGCAGCTGGAATAGCGCCACTGTCACCAGAGTGTCACCAGAGTGTCACCAGAGCGGGCACAGAGACCCCCCGAGCACAGAGCGAGACCGGACAAGAACGGATCCATCCCTGCCAACACGGATGGTCCCTCTTCCCGACAGCTGTCCTCATCCCGAAGGATGATCCTGATCATCCAGCAGCTCTAAAGCCCGTCAGCTCCAGCCCGGCGTGCTCCTGCTGTGTCATGTTGAGGATGATTCCAGCTCCTCTCGTCCTTCCCTGCGCCACGAGAGAACGGCCCAGCCAAAAAAAACCCCCCCCACACGAAGCGTCCCCGTCCTCCAGCCCTCATCAGCATCCAGCTCACGCATCCCGCAGGATCCATCCGCCCTCGGAGCTAAAAATACTCCTTCTCGGGATTAATTTGAGCTGGGTTTGACACCAAGTCCAATTCCACAAACAACGGCTCAACAAGAGGCATCGATTTGTTCCCAAGACAAGGGGCCGGTGGGACGGAGGAGACAGGAGGTGGAGGGCAAAAAAATTGGGAAGGATTTGAGGCACGAGGAGGTTCATGCACAGCCCCGGAAGTGGGATTCAGGATTCCTCAAGGATTGGGTGTAAAGCTTGGATGAATCCCTCAAACACCTCCATTTACTGAGCTCCAAGGATTCACCACATATTCCCCCTCTGGAATCTCACTCCACATGAGCTATTCCTTATATTAACCAAAAGCAGTGTTTTCGTGGAATAACGGAAGGGTTTGGGTTGGAAAGGACCTCAAAGATCATCTAATTCCGTGGGCAGGGACACCTTCCACTATTCCCAGGCTGCTCCAGCATAGCCTTGGACACTTCCAGGGACGAGGCAGCCACAGCTCCTCTGGGCGAGTTTTAATGGGTTTATTTTTCCCTTTAGAGGAATAGAACAATCCTGAAAAATCCCGGAAAATCAGGCTTTCCAGGAGCAGCTCCCTCAAGCAGCCTGGCCGACCGAGGGCCAGCCAGCACTGCCGCCTCCCTGCCAGAGGCCAGCCTGGCAAACCCGGATTATTCTGTAATAGAAGGAGCTATCCTGGATAACGTCCGAGCCGCTCCCGAACGGATGATTCCATCCGAGGCTGATCCAGCCGCTGTCCCACATTCCCAGGGCTGAACATCCTACAAGCTCTTGTTGTGCAAGCCAACAAACACAAAGGGGCTGGCACGGCTCCCGCTACGCCTCCACGCAGGAGGGGGATCAGCTGCGGCCGCACATCCGCCAGAATTCCCGGCTTTTCGTGAATGAGGATGAGCAAACCTCCTCCGGCTCGGCAAAGAGGGAGAAAGGGAAGAGTTGTTGCAGTTGGGAAACAGCTGCACGGGATAAATCTCTCCCCGAGAGGATTCACGCCTCGGCCAAGGAGCACCGCGTTGGGAAAGGAATTCTTACCGGGCTGCAAATGGGCAACGCCAGGGAAAGCTGTTTGTGGGCACTTCTCGGGCGTGAATCACCGCCTCTCAGAGCCGCTCTCACCTGGCTGCTGCCAAAAAGCCGGGAGAGGGAAGCGCCGCGTGTCGGGAAGCGTCGCCAAGCCCCGGAGACACATCCATGGGGCACGTGCCGAGCCCAGGCAGGGAGAACGGCCGCTGGAAAGGGAAAACCTGCCCGGGATGTTCACAGACCCCTCCTAACCGAGGATTTCTTAAAAATGAGGGAATAAATCCAGCACTTCTCCACAGACATGGCTGCACGAACACACCCCGATATTGAAGGGACAGCGAACTGTCCTTGAGCTGCGAGAGGGACTTTGGCGTTCCGCAAGCAGTGGGGAGTGTGGCTTGGGTGTTTTCCCTGCTAGGAAGAAAAAAAGGCGGCAGTGGGTGCTTAAACTCAGCTGGAAAAAGCTGCTCCTCTGTCAGGAAAACATCGTGATCCCAACGGGATTGGGGAGATCCCCTCTGGAAAACCATTCTCAGCAGAGCAAGGGGATTGCTCGGCGTTAGCTCGTTCCGCCCGGCACCGTGGTCCAGGCAGGAAAGGAAGCACGGGCACTTCCCACCGGGAATGCCCCTGGTGAAAAATGAGGGACCAGTGGCCGTGTGGACCCCCAGGACCCCCCAGCAGCTGGTGCCAGCCCTGAGCCTCACAGACAGCTCATTCCAGGCTGGGATCAACCCCTGGGATGGATCCATCACCCCACCCCTCCAACCGCACTCCCAGAACAGGGCCAAACACCTCGGTGCTCTGGCTCGGCACTGAACAAGAGGTGAGCTGCTATTAATGATCCCTTTTCGGCTGAGAAAACCACCGGGATGAGAGCAGAACGCCCAGCTCCAGCCCCTCGTGGCACACGGAGTGCCAGCGACACCCGGAGCCGCTCCCTCCCCTGCGCGCAGGTTCCTCCTGGCCGGGGCCCAAAGATCCCCCGCAGGCTCCTTTCAGGAGAAGCTCCGCAGTGCAGAGGCTGCTGCCCAGGAAAGCAGCCAAGCGGAGCCTCCTCCCGCGGCCCCGGCGGGCTCGGGGTGCCTCTGTCCCCGTCTCTGTGCCTCGGCGTCGCCAGCGCCGCCTTACCCGATGCGCTCCTGCTCCATCTCCTCCATCTTCTCGGCGCGGGCGATCACCCGGTTGATGATTTCCTTCTCCTCATCCGTCAGCTCCTCGCCCTTGCGCTGCCGCTCGGGCTGTGCTGCCCAGCCCGCCGGGAGCCTGCGGGGACAGCGGCAACAGGGATCCAGGCACGGCTCGTTACCACCCCACCCCCCGGGAGTGCCCAGGCACCGCTTCCCAAACCCCGAACGCACCCCGCATCCCCATCCTCCAGATCCCAGCCAGCCCGCAGTGAGCCCCCACCCACGGCTGGGAGCCCCGATCTCCGTTTTTAGGGGGTTTCGTGTGGAAACGTCGGTTTCATACAGAGGGAAATATTCCTCTGAGAAATATTCCTTTTGAGAAATATCCCCGTTATTTCCTCGTCTCCTTTGGCACCCCCTGGAACACCAGGGCTGCCCGGCGGCCGCGGGACCGGGGCGGTGGCGCAGGAGTGGGCGGCTTTTTCTTTTTTTGGGAACATTTCGCCGAACATGGGAGTGTTTCTCCCTCTAACATCATTCCCGAAGATCCTCTCTCCCAGCCTGGGCGTCAGGCAGCGCTAACCTGGTGACAGGGTAACGTCTGCCACTCAGGGGTGCAAAAGGCAAACATTCCTCACCTTCCTGCTCATCCAAAGACCTTTCCTGGCTCTTTTCCCCTCTGGATTGAACAGACCCACATGGTCTTGAGCCTTAAGGTTCATTAAAACCCTGTGCGACACTTCCCAAACTTAATTTTTTCCTCTTTTTTTGGCATCCAAACCCATTTTTTTTTTCCTCTTCTCAGACCATCAAAGCAGCAGGAAAAGAGGAATAAGTGAAAAATAAAAGCAAGGGAGATACTTACTGCTCCTTCTCGCTGCTGGGAAGCACAGGGAAAGAGCGGGAACAAGGATTAGGTGAGAGCAGGGATGAGGAGAGCCCAGCCTGGCACAGCCAGTGACCTCCCCCACCTCGGGGTGACAGTCCCCAACTCCCTGTCCCTCCCCGTGGACCCCCAAAGAGCAGCTCCAAACACCCAGGCACCACACCCAGCCCCCATCCGGGCTGGAGATGTGCTCCAGAGGGGGACGTGGCGTCACCTTGCAGGGTGACAGGACAGAGGGACGGGGCTCCTCAGCCCGGCTGTGTCCCCAGCCCCTCGCTCAGGGGGAGCAAACACGGCAAAACGTCCCCATCCAAAGGCACAAAACCAATTCCTGGTGTCCTCACCCACCCTGGGGACTGTCCCTGTGGCCCGCTCTCACCTGGCTCGGAGGGACATGGTCCTGTCACTGGGGCACATCCACCGGTCAGAGGAGCCGCCCAGCACCGCGTCGGTCATCGCCGGCCACCCCGGGCACGAGTTTGGGGGCAGCGGTGCCCCGCTGACCGTCACCAACCCGGCGCAGCAGGGACGGCAATCACTTTGCTCCCAGAGGACAACGAAATCGTGGAGCTTCCAGCCAGGCTGTAGCGGAAAAACAGCAGAAAATCCCTAAAAATCACCCCGGGAAAGGGCTTTGTTTGGGGGATTGAGAGGGTTTGGAGCAGGAATGTCACTTCAGTGACTGCCTGGATATTGAGGTGCAGGAGCCTCCAGCCACCTCCTTCCCAGGAGGGCAGCACAGCCTGGATGTAATTAATGAATCCCCAACCTCACATTAATTATGAGGCTTCAGAGCCAGGAGGGAAGAGGGGGCTCCATTCCAGAGAAACAGCTATGAACGAGGGAACTTCTTCCCCAAAGTCCAGCACGTCTCGCTGTCCTTTCCCGAACCACATTCCCTCCTTTTCCTTTTGGGTTTACTGGAGTGGATCCAGGAGGGCAAACACGGCACCAGGACTCCAGCATGAGGGTCCGTCCGCTCCTCTCCAAAGGTTCATCCAGAGAGGGTTCTTCAAACCTTTCTCCTTAAAATACCAGTGGATGTCAGATCCACAGGCTGATCGTTGCTTTATTCCCATTTTTTGGAGAGGTTTTGTCCCCATTCACCACAGGGGAATTGGGACTGGATGGATCCACTCATCCCATCATGTGTTCTGAGGGAAAACCAGGAATTTGATGGATCTGCTTGCAGCAGAGCTAAAAAATTCCCAAAAAACCCCTAAAACCCTCTGCAGAGCCCGGCCATGGACAGTGAGGCTGCTCCCACAGATCATCCATCTCCCCATTGTGCTGCCCTGGGATGGGGGTGCCCGGGATTCCTCAAGGGACCTCTCAGTTCCCCTCATCCCACCAGGTCCCAAAACCAGCATCCCAGCAGGACCAGAGCTCTGCCCGGACTGGGAAAGGCACCTTTGCAGGGCACGAAGCAACTCCAGCAAAACTCCAGCAGAGAAATCGGGGAGATTACACCAGGGAAAAGATGGAAAACGGGAGCTCGCGAAACCCCCACTGAAATCACCAAGCCAGGAGAAAACACCCAACTTTCCCCACCGAAAAAGAGGGGAAAAACCACTCTGCAGTATTGCAGGGGTTTCTCATTGCTCCCTGAGGAGTCGCTGGAGGCTCGAGGCTCACCTCGGCTTCACGGAAAACTTCGGGATGCGAAAAAGTATTTTTGGAAAAGCAGGAGAAGCGAGGCACGTGGGTAATTAGTGCTCTGCTGGTTCACACAGCGCCTGTGCCAGACCAGAAGGCTCCGATTAACAAGGTCACTTAATGAAGCCAATTGTTCATTTGAGTCCCCCCCACCACCTCCACGATCCGCACTGCAGCAGCGAATTCCCGCTGGGAATGAAGCGTCCCGGCATAGCCGGGGGGTCCCGGGGTGGGCGCAGATTGAGCAGGGGGCAAGGGCAGCGCCACGATGCCGCCACCACCGCGATGCCACCACGCATTTTTTGGTGGGTAAGGGACCCACCCAAGGTCACACGGAGCGGGAATGTCCACCTGCAAGTGGGGAAAAGAGGGGCAAATCCCTGGTTTTTCCTAGCAAAGAGGGATCAGGAAGGGAAACTCCTTCCCCCGGCTGGAACTTTCCGCTGATAACAGTGAGGCCGCGAGCGTTCCGTTCTGCTGCGGGCAGAGCGGAGCCCGGGGCCGGCTCCTGGAGGAATACACAATCCCTTTCCACGCCTATAAATAATAGATTTGGAAAAATTTACTTCGCATTACTTCCAGCATCTACCCCCGCTCGCCCTAATGCTTCCTTCGGCATTTTTAGCGCACGGGAAAGAACAAAATAACAGCTCCGGGTGGCTTTTCCCCCCCTGCCGAATCCTGGCTCCCGAGCACGAGGATGCGGCCGTCCAAGCGGGGATCGATGGGATGCAGCAACGTTTCCTTAATGAAACGGAAATACCCCAGCCTAGGAGGGTGCCAAGACCTCCCAGGGTTTGGCCGACCCCGGAGGGTCCCGGATCTGCCTGCCCGGTGTCAGTGGGGGGTGTGAGGAGCTGTCTCATCCCGCCGGCCACCCGAGGTTTTCCGATGGATGCCGGCAGCTCTCGCCGGCGCCAGCGTGGCGCGTCCCGGGCAGAGCCAGGAATAGCAGTGAGGTCTTAATTTCTGGCCTTAAGGAAGGGCCACATGACTCCAATCACGCCGCTCCATTACTTCTGTGTGACGGGGCCCGTGGATTCCATCACGCCTCAATAAAGCGGGATCGAGCGCCTTCCGTGGATCCCTCTCTCCCGGAGCTGTCGGCTCACCGGCCCACCTCCAGCACCCAAAATCTGGCAGGTGCAGTGTCAGGAGCCAGCAGGTCCCACTCACCCTCCAGCAGCTGTGGGAGGGCTGGAAAAGCAGCGGAATCCCCATGGAATGAGCCCATCCCGCCCCAAGGCGCCGGCGCTGCAGGACCCAGAGCCGCCCACAACCGAGCACAACCCCAGCACAGCGCTGCCCTCACGCACCCCTCGAGCCACCTGGAAATGCCAAACCAGAGAAAATTCTGTATTTCCCAGGCTCCCAGGGCAAGGGGGAGGTTTTTCCGGTGAGCTCCACACTTGCCAGCCGACGCCTGCAGAGATTGTCTCCAGCAGCAGACACTGACACAGGCAACCTATTTCTCCCTCCAGCCTCCCGAGCTCTGCAATGCAGCTTTCTTAAATATTGAATAAGTCTGCTGCTCTCACCACCTGCCAGTGCCAATGATGAGGTAATTTTTCCATTGACAAAGCCTGATGCGATTAATCCGGGTGGAAAAAGGCAGGTTTTGGGGATCGTCCACTCACCTGGAGCACGGAGCAGTGGCACTAGCCAGACCCCAACCAGGCAACCCGAGCTGCTGCTGCTCCGGTGCCAGGTGGGAGATTATTGGGTGTCATCGCCGAGCAGGAGGTTTGGAAGTGGAACGGATCCAAACGCATCCTCTGTTGGGATGGTGGGGTTTGCACGTTGGCACCGGAGCGGGTTTACGCTCCACAGCTGGAGCCGGGCTTGGAAAAACAGGGGATAAGGATGGGATTGCCTGATGGGGCTCCCCAGAGAGAAGAGGGGCATATTTTGGGGTGACAAGGACCCACTGAGACCCCCTAGCTGAGCAGTGTGAGGAGCAAATGCCAGAGTTGGGATGAGCCAGGATGGAATCGTCTCCTCACCACTCAGGGCACGCATCCCAAAACACCAGGTTTGGCTGGAGACCTCTCCCAGCTCCTGGGGACATTTCCAACCATCTCCCAAGTCTCTCAGGACCAGATCCTGCCCTGCTCCATGCCTGGCACCCAGGAAGGGCTGCAAGCCACAGGGAATTCCAAGTCCTGCCCAGACACCTGGCACAGACACCGCACCCCACATCCAGCTGTGCCCTGGGCCTCTCCCAGCATCCAGGCTCGTCCTTTCCCAGGAAAAGGGGTTTGCCCACCGCACACCCCACACCGTTCCCTGTGGCACACGTTCACAGCTATAGGGGCAGGCAGCAGGTCCTCACTGTCCTCTGGCTCCAGGCAGGATTTGGTACTGCTGGATTTACCCGCAGAAGGGGGGAAAAAAGAGAAAATATCCCTAAAATACCTGCAGGAGCAGCGGTGTAACACTGCAAAATGATCAGCAGGTCACGGGGAGAGGCAGGAGGGCAGCCCAGTCCTGTAGGGTCCCACACGCCCAAACTCCCTTGAATCCCGATGTTCCATCATTTGTCTCATCCCACGTGCGAATGGTTTTAGAAAGTTCGGGCAAAACCGGGCAAGCTGCCCGAGGGGTGGTGCTCAGGGAACAGCCCACGGCCCAGGCTTTCCTTTAAAGGCAGGAAGGAGGGAGGCAGAGCTCGGCTGGCAGGGAGCTCCTGCCGGACACGGGACAGGACAACCCCAGAGGGAGCAGCAGGTGGCACAGCCGTGGCAGCACGCGCCGCGTGTTCCCTCATCCTCCAAATCAGAGCCTTGACTGCCCCGCGGTCCTGGGAATGCAGATTTTGGGAAAGAGCCAGAGCTACCGAGTCACAGCCCGGAGGTCACCGCATCCTTCAGCCCCACACCAAACCCATGCAGGGAGCAGCAGCCCCGCAGCTTTCCGGGTCAGTGTGGTACTAATTAGTTAATTAAAGCTCACTGCGGCAGCCACAGGCCACAGGTGACAGTGACACACCAGAGACAGGAAAGGCAAAGCGATGCCGCCAGTGCCCTCCAGTTAAACCCAGTCCACAGCCGCTGGGAGTCTTTGGGAACACCAGTTCCTCCTGGCCCGGCGAATGCCACTGCTGCCTTTAAATCCCCACAAGGTGCTGAGAGCCGCCTTTATTCCACTCCCCCTGAATTCCCAGCTCCCCGCCATCCTCCAGACAAAGCTGCATCCCAAGGCAGCTGAGCAGCAGCTCAGTCAATTTTATTTAAGCAGCACGTTGACATTTCCTCCAGCAGCTCCCTCCCCAAACTAAACACTGTTAGGATGCTGTCGCAAGGATTTACTCCCCTTGATTAATTACAGGAAAGACAATGGGGAGAAAAATTAAATAAATAAACCTCTCCTGGGTGTATCCGGCTCACGCGAGGCTGCCGGAGGGGCAGATGCGGGTGACGTCTGGGCACACCCCCGAGCACAGCAGCGGTGCTGCCATCGCTCCTCAGGAGCTGCTTAGCAACGGCAAGATCCCTGCACGGCTCCGGCACAGGGAGCCGGCGTCGCACCCTCGATGCCAGGGCCGGGGAGCACGGCCAGAGCCACCGCGATCCCGGCGGGGATCCAGCGCAGGGACCCTGGCGCAGCCACAGCGGCTGGGGGAGGTTTAGCGATGGGAAAAGGCCGGGAAGCAGCAGCCGGGTGAGCGCGGAGGTGGCAGGTCCCGCTCGCTGCCAGGGGAGGGTGGCAGTCCCCGCGAGGTGGCCTAGGGATGGTGGAGGGCCGCGGCGTCACCCCACAGGAGCGATAGTGGGGGTGGCAACCCTAGGCTGGGGCAGAGGAGCCAGGCAGGGCCTGTGGGGAGGGGTCCCACTGCTCTGGGGATCCCTCGGCACGGCAGCGCGACCGTCCCCGAGAGCCACGGGCAGAGCAGCACAGGGCCACCGGCTCGGGGTCTGCACCAGCCCGGGACACTCCCAGTTTCCCCAGTTCCTCTCTCCCGCCCCACAACCCC
>VZTD01005137.1:252220-262257 GCA_013397725.1 Rhagologus leucostigma
ATTTATATATTCATTTATACATTCATTTATATATTTATTTCCTCCCTGCTTTATCTCCATGCTCGCTGCCCCTCTGGTTCTCCAGGAACTGTTGTGTTTCCCTTGGGATCTGACTGAGCACAGAGCTTCCCGCTCCAGTTGACCCCGGAGCCATCCTGCCCGGCCTTGGATGGAGCGCCAGGCACGGCAGATCCTGCCCGGATGCTCAAATTCCAGCGCGGAGGCAAAAAACCCGGGAATTCTCAGGGCTGTGCAGCCTTTCCCTGCTCCAGGCTGGATGCAGCCTCCACCCCGTGGCCTTGGGTTTGCCCCCATTGGCAGCCCCGCTGATTTCAGTGGGAATAACTGAGGGATAACCCCAAACTCACGGATGCAGAGAGCTCCAGGTACCAAATCTGTGCCAAATCCAGAGCTGGAGGTGCCAGGGCTGGGCTCTGCTTCACCTCCAGCTGCTTCCCATCCTTGGATGTGGCCAGGGATGGAGCTGGGAATGGAGTTGGGGATGGATCCAAGGATGGAGATGGAGACAAGGATGGGGCTGGGGATGAGGCTGGGAATCCATGAGGAAATCTCTCCCCTCATTTACAGCACGATTTTTGGCATTTCCGGGCAGGAGATAGGGAGGGATGAGCCAGGCCAGGCCGGGACTGTCCCTCTGCTATCCACAGAGCCCGATGGAAAACGCGATGTGAACTTTATACAACAATTTTTCTTCTGTTTTTAATTGAGATTAAAAGAGTTCCAGTGGCAATGGATAAGCTCCTGGAGCTTGAGCACACAAAAACTCTGGATAACAGCTGCTGTCACCAACTCTGATACACGGAAAATAAATCAGGAGCACATCAGGCCCTCCCTGAGCGGCTCCAGGGAGTTAAATTAAAAGGATGGATGGCAGCTCAGGCACTCAAGGGAGCGTTTTTCACTCCTGTAAATCACTGAGCTGCTTCCCCCCGAGCCGGCCCGGCCACAGATCCCGATGGATCTGCCTCCAGGATCTCCCTGGAATGTGACAAAGACCGGCTTCGCCATAACTCAGCCTCGGCACGTCACACCCGCCGAGGGCTTCGGAGGGATTTAGTTCTTGGAGACACAAGAAAGGCGGGAAAGGATCCACCATCCGGCACCCCAAATCCATACCCAGCTTCCCCTCGCTGGGAATGACGCTTGGGATGGAGATGGAGGAGGGTGGACAAGGAGCAATGGGCACAGCCCGAGCTCTCCGAGCAGCAGGAGCTGAACGTGGGGAGGTTGTCCCAGAACCTCGGGGACCACGGAGTTTGCACCTCCTTTTTCCAGGAGAGAAAACCCCAAGCTGAGATTTAGGCTGGAGCAGGAGAAAACCGTCCCTGGGATTCTCCCTCGGGACGCAGCCAGATCCCCCCAGTTTCACCAGCACCCCAAACCCCTCCAGCCCACCCTCAGAAAACACCGAGCAAGGCACGAGCCAGAGGAGACATCCTTGACTCATCCGCCCAGTGAGAGTGCTGGGATTAAAAAAAAAGCCAGGAAAAAGGAAAGGAAAGGAAATTTCCCCCCTTGTCCCTTGATTCCGGCGGTGCCACGGGGAAGCCAGCTGCTCCAAGGGCTGGGGAAGGGATTTTCTCCTCTGGAGAAGCAGAGGAGGAGCAGCACCTCGGGAAGGATTCCAGGATGTTTTTATCCACCCGCCGTGCCTCCCGCCACCCTGTCAGCTCCCAGCCTGCCAGGGATGCCAGGGAGCTTCCGCAGCGAGGCGGCTCCGGCATCCCACCCTGCTCCCTCTCATCCTGGGTGCAAAACCCCCCTTCCCAGCCGCTTCCTGCCTCGCCCCAGAGCCGAGAAACCCCACAGGGACCCCAAATCCCTCGGCAGCACCCCCACGTCCCCTCAGCGAGGTGGCACAGGCAGGATCTGGCGTGGCAGTGCCGTGGAGCTCCGAGCTCAGCAGGCCCAGCTCGTTCTGTGTGCAGCTCATTACACCCTTTTAATGAGATATGTGCTGGTTTTACATCCATTCCCCGCTCCTGATAACGCCCTGCCCTATAAAACCGCGCCGTTATCCTCGCCGAGGTGCGGGGAAGAGAACGTTTCCTGACAGACCGCCTGCATTAATTTTGCAGCGAGTGCCATCCAAGATTTAATCTCCCCGCTCGTCTTTTGTTAATGGGATTAGGAGAACTTATTTACTGATTTAATTATTTGGCCTGCCTTGCGCGCAGCTGAAAGCTCAGAGCCTTCCCGGGTGTGGGGCTGAGGAGAGCCGGGCGTTGTTTCCTTTCGGAGGCTGCGAGGAGCACGTACCTGCGAGCTTTAAATAATTGAAATTCCTCCTGACAGCGCATTAAAAAGAGGGGGGGAAGGAGCTTTCTCTCCAGCTTTCTCTCCAGCTTTCTCTCCCCTCCCACCCCTCAGCGAGGAGCATCAGCTGTGCCACGCCACCGCTGAAATATTCCACAGATGAATTCCATAACCCTCCAGAATGCGGGACCCCTGGATTTGGTCCTGCTGCGTGCTTGCCAAAATCAGGGATTTATCCATTTATCCGCCTCTTACCCCTCTGAAACCCGCGGGGATGGTGCTGGGACGGTCCTGAGCTGCAAACCTGGGGCTAGGGGAGCAGCACTGTGGATTTATTTGGGGGAGCAGCACCCCCGACACCTCTGAATGATTTTCTTTAGGGGAGCAGCACCCCCAACACCTCTCCATGGATTTATTTAGGGGAGGAGCACCTCCAGTACCTCTCCATGGATTTATTTAGGGGAGAAGCACCTCCAACATCTCTCCACGATTTTATTTAGGGGAGCAGCACCCCCGACACCTCGGAATGATTTTCTTTAGGGGAGCAGCACCCCTGAACACCTCGGAATGATTTTCTTTAGGGGAGCAGCACCCCCGACACCTCTCCCGTGGCTTTATTTAGGTCACCCTGTGCTCGGCGGCCTCGCTCGCGGCGGGGGAGGTTGGACTTCACACTCCTGCTCCCGGAGCTGCTTTTCTAGGTCACCAACCCACAGCGGTGGTTTAAAATAGAGCCTCTCCACTCCCCATTCCCACGGCCGGGGGCTGCTGCCGTGCCCGGGCTGTGGCAGCCGCCAGCCGGAGGGAAGGGCTGGGGACAGGGCGGCTGCGATCCCGGGGATTGGGTGTGCGGGAATGCCGGGGGCCAGCGCTGCACCCCCAAAATCGCCGGCTCCAGGGCGGGCGCAGCGGGATGAGCCCCAGCAGGGCTCACGGGGAGCCGGCAGTCCCGCTCCTGGAGGTGCTGCTGTCCCCAAGGTCGCCGCCCCGTGGCACCGGGTGGCACCTCCGTGCCGCAGCCAGTGGCCGAGGACAAATCCCCCCGTGCCGGACTCGACATAAAGAGATCCCAGATCCCAGATCCCGGCTCAGGCCGGGAGGAGCCGCCTCCAGCAGCGATTTCGGATCCATCCGCAACCACGAATTCCCAGCCCAAGCCGTGTCCAGGCTATTCCCGGCCGGCACAGGAACCTGGGAGCGCTGTCCCGGGGAGAGGGGGTGGCTCCCGGGTGCGGCAGGGAAGCGTCGCCCGGCTCTCGTCTCGCTTCTCAGTGGAAATTTTACACTGGGAAAGCAAAGCCCGGCCCGGCAGGTGTCTGCTGGCTCCACATCCCGGCTCCAAGAATATCCTCCTGTTCTGCCAGCACACGGAGAAGGATTTCAGCTGGCGGCTCCCCCGCCCCTTCCCAGCCCCAGCATCGCGCACGGATCACAGGGAGAGGCACGAAGGCTGCCCGGCGGTGGGGATGGCAGTGCCAGGTCACCGTGGCACTGCTCGCCGAGCACCGGGAAGGCCGGGACTGGTCCAGAGCTGGATCCGTGGAATTCATCACCTGACTTTTCCAAGTGACCATCCACGGGTTGTTATCCCGCCCAGGGACTCCCTGGCAGCACACGGTGGCATTTGGGGTCCGTTTGTTGGTAGAGGGTCTCTTTTCCCACACCCCGAGCTTTCTGCTCTGCCCCTGCTTTCCCAGAGAAGCTGCGGCTGCTCCATCCCTGGAAGCGTCCGAGGCCAAGCTGGAGCACCCTGGGATAGTGGGAGTAGTGGGAGGTGTCCCTGCCCATGGCAGGGGGTGGAATGGGATGAGCTTTGTGGTCCTTCCAACCCAAACCATTCTATTATTCCATGAAAATATCACTTCCCCGTGGAGGGGGAGAAATCTCCGTTGGATCAGGAGTTTCCAGCGGCACACGCCGTTCCCACGTGGGAATGAGCAAGGAGAACCTTTCCCAGCCACGGCAGTTGTTTAACAAGCTCCGGGATCGATGCTGTCACCGAGTCCTGTCCGGCACCTCCCCACAGGGATTTGGCTGTTGAGCCTTCCCAGCACGGAATGATCGATCCCAGGGGCAAATCCCAGCCTGGCCAGGAAGCCCCAGGGCAGGCAGAGGGTCCAGGAGCCGGATTTGGGATCCCAGCTCAACATCCCAAGGGACGCTCTCGGAGCCACCAGCAACCATCTCACTCCAAGGCCTGTTTTCCGGCTTGTTTTGTTTCCCAGCAAATCCTGCAGGATATCGATCCCTGCTCTGAGGAATTAAAGCAGCAGCAGCTGCAATTCCCACAGGAAGAGGGAAAGGTTGCCGGGCCTGTAGCACGAGGCTTTAATCTGGGAGCTGGGAATGTGCTGGAGCCTCACAGGATGTGGGATGGGATATTTCCAGCTGCCAGAGCGCCCTGATTCGGGAATGAACTCGACAGCTATCCCTCAGCCCGGGCAACACATCCTGCCAGGATGCTCCAGCGAGGACGAGTGGCTCCTCACAGAGCAAGCTGGAATTCTGCAATTCCCCAGCCCCTGGGAAGGGTTAATCCCGGAGTATCTCTCCATGAATATTCTCTCCAACACCTGCATCTCCTCCGAAGGGGAGGGAGAGGAGAGGGTTTGAGAGATGCCAGAACCGTGGCTTTGATCTTCAGCGGAGTCATCTCGCTGCTGCTGAAAGGAAAAACAACCTCCGGGCTTTGATATTCCCGAATACACAGTCACCGGGAGAAAACACTCCTGAACGCACGACCTCCGGGAGAAAACAGCAGTTAGCGTGCATCCCCGCTGGATAAAGGAGGTTTTTGTGGGAAAACCTCCTCCCAGGAGGGTGTTCACACCTTCCCTTCTCCAGGAGAAATGGGGAGAAGGTCAGGGAAAGTCACCCGGCGCAGCCCAGTGAACGCAGGTCACCCGTGGCCGGGCAGCTGCGGCCGCTGGGTTGGGATTTATCATTCCCAGGGCTCCTCCTGAGGATAAAGTGCTGCTCCTGGAGCTGTGACCCAGGAAAGGGGCACAGCACTGGGAATGTATCGCTGGGAATTCACCGGCTGGACGCACGGACACAGGGCCAGGATCCCTCCTGGGTACAACAGCCAGGGATTGCTGCCCAGCATTCCCACATGGGGGTTTCCAAGCTTTTTCCGTCTCCTCAGCATCTCTGAGTGGCTGCTCCTGCTGCAAAGGGAGATTTTCCTGGCTCCCTGGTGACAGCGGGGGTTGTAAGGAAAGGGTTAGGGC
Source organism: Rhagologus leucostigma (assembly GCA_013397725.1). Taxonomy (NCBI): domain Eukaryota; kingdom Metazoa; phylum Chordata; class Aves; order Passeriformes; genus Rhagologus; species Rhagologus leucostigma. The sequence continues at coordinate 257,728 of VZTD01005137.1, forward strand.
AGGACACAGCTGAGGATCTCAGCGATCCCATTCCCAAAGGATGCTCCAGCGTGAGGGTTCCCATTCCCGCTCCGTGCTCCAACAGGGCCACAAACGCACCTGGAAACCCTGACTGGAATTCCCATGGGAAACCTGACCACAACTGGCTGTTCTTTCCCAGAGGATCAGGTCTGGGGGTTTGGCAAATTCCATCTTTTCTCCAGCAGACACGGCCAAAACCAGAGATGGATGCTCCGCTCCGAGTCGTGCACTGGGAGATGATAAGAGATAAGAAACATCTTCTACTGATAACGGAGGAAAGGAGATGACTTGGCAATGGCTGGAGCCTGCATCCAACCACAGGGATTTGGCCAGAGGCAGGACAAGATCCCTGGAGCAGCCGGCAGAGCCAGGAGAAGGCACCTGGGCAGTGCCAGCCTCGCTCCGGCTGATGGGTCGGGAGAGACAGCCCAGAATCCTGTGGCTGTAACTGCACATTCCCACATTCCGGGTGGGAATCTGACCCATCCCGGCGTCCCTGCATCCCTGCTCGGGAAGGGAGATCCAGCAGGAAGCAGCCAAGGGTTTAACACCGGTGGGAAGGGTAGGGAAGGTGACCAGGACGTCACGGAAGCACCGGCACGACGGCCACACCCAGCCGGGATCCCTCGGGAAGAGGCCATCCACCACCAGGCCCAGCCTGTCCCAGGGCTCCTCCTCTTGAAACAGAAGGAAAAAAAGATCTTAAAATAACCCAGGACGAGCTTCTCTCCCTGGACACCCCCCACCACAGCCCAAGTCCAAATTTCCATCTGAAACCCGAGCGGGATTTGGAATTCAGCGGGTCAGAGCTGGGGGTTTGGCGAATCCAGCCCTTCCTCCGGCAGCGCTGCTTTTCCTCCTCCTCTCCCGCGGTCCCCACGCAGTGGGAGGCTCCCTGTCACCCCCTGTCACCCCCTGTCACCGTGTCCCAGCCCCCAGGGTGGCACTGGGGACAGCAGGACGGAGCACACGGCTGCTTCCAGCGCCGATGGATCAATAACTTCCGTCCGCATCGCTCTGTGCCTGTGCAGGGAAATAAATCCAACGTGTTGGGCACGGAGCAGCCGGATCCAGGTCGTGTTCCACGGGACAAAACACATCCTGATCCATCCACTGAGGGACAAAACACCCCCTGCTCCATCCCAACAGGACGAGGTGTGAATCCAAGCTGAATCCAAGACAAGGCACAGCCGGAGCTGGAAGTCATCCCAATCCTGCACTGCTCTGGGCTTTTTTTCCCTGGATTTCTTCATTTCCTTCGGTTCCTTTGACTCCTGGATACCACCCGAGGGGAGCGTTCCCCATCTTGGAGAAACCCCGTCCTGCTGTCGGGTGGGGAAGGTCCTTCCCAACCCTTCCTCAGGAGAAACCTCTGGGATCACCCGAGGGGTCGGAGATGGACGGGAGGCACCGGGAAGGTCCCGGCTCCAACCTTGAGCAGCCGCTCAAGGAGCGCAAAACCTTCCTGGTGGGAAAAAGGGGAAGGGAAGGAAAAGGATAAAAGGGGGAAAAGAAGGAAAAGAGGACGGAAGGAAGGAAGGAAGGAAGGAAGGAAGGAAGGAAGGAAGGAAGGAAGGAAGGAAGGAAGGAAGGAAGGAAGGAAGGAAGGAAGGAAGGAAGGAAGGAAGGAAGGAAGGAAGGAAGGAAGGAAGGAAGGAGCAATGCTCCTGCCACCACAGCTGGAATTTCACACCTTTTTTTCCCCCTCCACTTTCCCAAACGTGCCTTTCCCAGAGCCTGCAGCATCCCAGAGACCCCCAAACCCACCCAAATCCCTTCCCAGGACCCTCTCCAGAGCTCCAGACAGCCTGAAAACAACTTCTCTTTCTCATTTTCCCAAATCTCTGCCTCGGGAAGGAAGTCAGGAGCCGTGCCAGCCCCTTCCCAGCCACCCAGGCTGAGCCTGTTCTTTTCCAGGGCTGTAAATCCTGACACAGAGCTTTTTTTTCCCCCTGCTTTTTCCCATTTGGCAGCCGTTCAGGTTGTATTTGTGTTTTGGCTGCCAGCAATGCAGCATTTACAAACCTGCCCCGGATTTATCCGCTGCAGAGTCGGGCGCGGAATTAACCGGCACAAAAGTTTGGGATGGGTTGGAAAAGGGAATTTACGACAGCCGGGATGCTGTGCTGGACCTCTCCCACCCACATCCCGCTTCTCCCGGCTCGACTCCTTCCCCAAAGTGGATGAAACGCACATTCTCCCATTCTTCCCGCCCTCCCAGCTGAGTTTTCCCACTATGGCATCTCCAGCAGCGATTCCCCACAGGTCAGCCCCACCCCTCTCCTGATTTTGGGGTTTTCCTGGGAGAACTTGCGGTCCCACAGACTTTCCTCCCCACGGGAAGGGGGTGCTGAGCGGATCCTCCGGCGACACAGCAGATTCCAGGCTGGGAAAGGCTTGGAGGTGCTGGCATGCCTGGCACCATTCCTGGTGGTGCCCGTGGCTGGAATTCCCCTGGAGAGGGCGGCAGGGCCCCGCTGGGGCATCTCCCGGGAGCTGAGGATGCTCATCCCATCCACCCAGCGGGTGGAAGAGCGGAGGTGCGATGACAGCCAAGGCAGGTGCTGCTGGAGGTGCCAAAGCTCTTCCCGAGGGATTTTCCCGTGACAGGGACACTCTGTTCCTCTCCTCGAACTGGCAGAAACCCACACGGCTTTGGAGACACCCCACCTTCCCCCGACGGCCCGGGCTGGGACGAGCGTCATGCTCCAGAAACGACTCCTGCATCCACGGAACAGATCCCACGGGGATCCAGCACGAAGGAAGGAGCGAGGAGCGCAGCTGGAGCAGGGATATCCCGGCATTATCCGGGATGTCCTGGATCCTGGAGCACACCCCTCCCTGCTGAGCTGAGCCTGGGGATTAAACTCAGTCACTCTCTCGCAGGGATTCAGCCCTGTGCTATCAAAACTGGCTGATAAAGAGGTTTCCTTCCCAGAACTGTCAACAATTCATCCGAACAGTGCCCGGGGACCCCCAAACCAGAGGATTTTCCAGAGCCAGGGCTGGATCCAACGGTGCCACGTGGAGTTTGTGGCCAACGAGCCCCTGCTTTGACATTTTGGGGTTTTATTGCTCCAGGAAGGAAAGCAGCAGCACAGCAAATTGAGAGAAAACTGAGCTTGGAGCAAAGAGTGCGGCTGAAATTTCGGGAGTGAAATGTTCCTGAGCTCCCGAACTCCCAGGACAAAGGGAACATCAATAACCCCAAAGGATCTGGCACCGGGCAGGAGCCTCACAAGGAAAATTGGCGCCTCTTGTTCCCTAATCAGAGCTGATGGGGACTTCAGAGCCGGATTTTGGTGCATTCACCTGCAGGACAGAGACCCAGCCAGATCCTCTCTGAGTCACAGGCACTGGCACAGGCTCGAAAACGAGGCAGGGAGGGAATTTTGGGAGCAGGGTGATGCTCAGCGACATCCTCAGCTTCCCAAGGGACCGGAGAGCTCGGCATGTCCAGCTAATCCAGCTTTTAACTCCTGTCTGAACTTCCAGCTCCCTCTCTCCCCGTCGGGGTTTAACTGTTCCAGCTCCCCCTGCGCATCCATGACCCTGCTGGTGGGAAAATGAAGGAATGGGATTTCATTCCACCCTCATCCATTCAATTCCTCACTCGGCGGGTCCCGGTATCTCGCCAGCAGCCCCAACCCAACGCCACCATTTCCTTCCCCCGGAGCCACTCCTCATCTCCATCGGGATAATTGATATTCTGGCTCGTTAGGTTTTAATGTGCAGCTCCCAGAGCTTATTTAAAATTCACTGAAGCTTCCCCAGCTCTGAAGGATTTAAGAGCTGGGCGTTGGGGGGGGTGTGGAAATAAAGGTTTGTGGAATTCTGCACAGCCCCGGAGGCAAAGGACGGAGCGGCTCCGTCTGCTCCGCAGTGCAGCGGGAGCAGGGATCGAGTAAATCAAGGGGGTGACGCAGCGATCCCTCCCTTCCCTCGGCGGCACCGCCGCTCTCTCCCGCCAGGCACATGGAGAAATCCCCTCCAGCAGCGGGAAAAATTCCTGCCTCGCTTCCTGGCGTTCCCCAAGAGGGATGGCGGCAGCGCCGGGATGGTGCTGGTGAAAGGCTGGGACGCGAAGGGAACGAGGGGCCGCTGCTTGGTTCGAGCATTCCTCGGGCAGGGATGGGCTCCGCGTGGAGCTGTGGGAGCTGGGATGGCTCCGGTGGGTGGGATGGGCATTCCCCGTCATCCGGACCACGGCGGCAGCCGGGCAAGGAGCTGAGCTCAAAGGGCTCATCCCGGGAACCCCGGCTGGGATCGCTGAACCGTGGAGTCACAGGATGAGTTGGGTTGGAAGGGACCTCAGAGAGCACCAAGTTCCACGGCCTGCCATGGGCAGGGGCAGCTTCCAGCAGGAATGGGGAGGGGGATGGGGATTGGGATGGGGACACGGCCACGAGGACACACTTCCCGTGCCATGATGGGAACCGGGGCTGCCCGGAGGAGGGAAGAGGGAAATAAATCCTAGTGCTCAAAGTGCCTTTCCTTTCCTTTCCTTTC
>VZTD01005139.1:0-55548 GCA_013397725.1 Rhagologus leucostigma
AAAGGAAAGGAAAGGAAAGGGATAAAAAGGACTCGCCATACCTCTGTGAATCAAGAGAATAGCAACCCAGTTTACCTCAGAGACACTTCAGGGCAGAAGAAGTCAAATTACTTGCAAACTTTTCTCACTGGAGGATCTGGCCTTAGCATGCTTTTGTGGTTTCAAGTTTATATTATAACAAAATACTATCCCAAGAATGATTTGGAAAGTTAAATCAGGAACTAGTGGTGTAACCTGACAGGACAGTATCGTAACAACCCCTCAGCACTATGCTGTATTCCTGCCTCCCAAGTCAAGTTGTCTGTGATTTAAAAGCACCACGTATGATCCTATGGGTTTGCTTCATACCAAAGGGCTGAAGGACTAGAAGAGGTTAGATGGCTGAAAATGTCATACCCAAGAGGGAAAAGAATTGGCATCTTAGAGAAGGGTGGTGTGGGGAGCCTCAGAAGTGCTGAATATGTGGTAGTTTCTTTTTTGTTGTCTTCCAGTCTTTCTGATGTTCTAAGTATGTGAGCTCATAATTTAAATTTTCCTTTCTAAAAGTGTAATCACAATAAAATAAATGGACTTGACAGAAGCAAGGGAATTGAAATAAAGTAAAGCAGCCTCATATTTGAGCTTGCTTTGTGATAAATAAGCCTCCAGAACACTTCCTCATCTTTTCTAATGTCACCACAATGGTGGTTCTCAAAGAGCCTGGTCTTGAAAGCACCACCCACTGTAGCAGTGGGGAATAATGACCACTCTGTCTTTAGCATGTAGGAGTTTGAACATATTTATTTTGGTTTTCATCCCTTTTTAACATCTAAGTAAGAATTATTTATGTCCCAGTTACTGTTTTCTTAATTCAAATATGAAGAGTTTGAAATGTTTGAACATGGAGACTAGTTGGGGTACATTTCAAGTCATTATGTAGCCAGAAAAAGTGTATCTGGAAAGATAATTATGGAAGAAAAATGAATGTCCATTTGGATAGAGGAGAAGGATGTGTGTTTTCCTTATAATCACAGTGGTTTATAAATGAGAGTTGCTCTTCCATGAAATAAACCCTCAATATGCCAAACCTGCAGAACTGTCCTGCCTCTTAACACATTCTCCAGAGAGAGAACACATTGCCACCCTTATTTTCTCTTATGACCCCCTTCCTACTTTCCTTACTAATCCTAAACCCTCAGAGACCATTTTGTTGGAAAACAAAGCCCAAAAGCAACTGCATTAACTTAGGATGTAACTGGCATTGTGACCTCCAGAGAGAGCAACTTGTCTGTCTCGAGTCTTTTAGGAAGAGCTACACACTAAAAATGGTATTGAAAAACACTGTTTCTCAGTATAGAACAGCAAATTACAAAATCACACCCTGTGAACATATAAGCAATGGAAATACACTACTGCGTATAACATTAATGCTGATACTCAACAAAGCCAATATTGCATGGAAAATGCAAACTTTTCAGCATCTGTTTTCATTTTGTTTTTAGAAAACCTCTGTCCAAGGGAAATTTTTCTGAGCAGCAACGCTATTATTTAGAAGGGGAGGCAATGAGGACAGAGCTGTAAGCCTTATCAACGCTCTTGGAAAAAGGGAATGATCCCATGGCATGGCTGGGAACAACTCTATCATGATGCAGCTCATTTTTTTCAGGCAAGAAAGGGTGCAAATATTCATACAAGGACACAAATCCCATTGTTCCATAATATGAATTTAGATGCCTCGTTTTCCACACGACCCAAAAAAAGGCCTTAATAGAAAACACAGCAAGGTGGATTTGTCAAGTTTTCTATAGCTTCCCCTTCCCTCATTTGTTTGTTTTCAAGATGGATCACATTTCCAGTATGTGATTTTCAGACACAAGCAGAACTGACTTGTAGAGGAAAGGGATGAAGACAGCAAAATACGGAATAACAGGTCTTAAAAATAGCCATTACCCTGGATGATAATGTTGTTAAAATACTTTGTACCAAATTCTTTCTCACCACTTGAGAAGGGATGAAAAGAAGAGGAACTGAGTTTAAGAAAAGGTCACATAGGAAAAACCTTTTAGAAAAATCCCTACTAACTTATATTTTTATTACCACGGCTTCTCCAATGTACTAAGGGTAGTACGATAACTTGCATATTGGTGGGAAGGCAAAAGGCTATTTTGGAAACCTCTGGCCAGATATGTGTTTTCAAATACATGAAAAATAAATTTCAAGAACTGTGAGCTGGGCATGACAAGAAATTCAGATACGTGGTCATATTCTTTAGATGGAAAATTGAACCAGAAAAAAGAAAGAAAAGGGAAAATGGATAAGATATGCTTTTTCCAGGTAGCATTAAAAAGGAGACATGATTCTGCCTTGCTTCATCACAGTTTTTCTTTTGGGGCTCAGTGCCAATTTGCTAGTAAGTAGCATGTGGTCTGAGTGACCATCTATTTACTCTATTTCAGTGATCTTGGCTTTTGCATTATATAAATAATAAGGAAACTGCACAAATTTCTGCACTTCACACCCCAAACCAGCTCCCAAGGCTCCTTCCTTGGTAACTTGGAGAGCCTAACAGAAAACAGATGAGGATATTCAGTTACTCAGAGATAGTATTTTAAGAAAGAAAATGAGCTGTGGAGGTAACTCCTTCACCTCCCCAAATTAAGGAAGTTTACTTTCACACCCACATAGTAACAAAAGGTAAAATCTATACCAAATTTACCATTTTGCTCTACAGAAAAGCCATAGTGTTAAAATATCATCTGAGAAATAGTATTCTCAACATGGGAGTTCAAAGACCAAAAAGTGCTTACATTCTTAAAACGATTTGTTTATTTTGACTGAGAAAATAAATTCCTTTGTATGTATTATAACATGTGCCACATTCTCGTAAGTATTGTTTTCTGGTGAAGTCATAATTATTTCATTAGAGATGATCAAAACACACTGCTTATTAACCCATATTTTTCCTATGTTCCTACCAACCCATGTTGTGTGAAGCTTTAACTGGATGCAGCTCTTATGTTTGTGCAGGAAAAAAAAAGTCACCTAAATAGTCTCACAAAGCAACCACGGAGAGTATTTTCACTGCCAAATGTATGTGTTAGTGCTCACTGTATTAAATAACCAAATAAATAAATGAGAAATACCTACCCCTAACCAATCCCTCTCTGACACTTGGAGACATTTCATGGTTATTTCATTCTTCCCTCTTTTCTCCCTGTTTTTGTCCATTGTGGTAGGGCTTTAGGGTAGAGAGAATATTTGAATTCTTAGTGAGGCTTTTCTGCTATCCATTTCCTTAGAAATGCGGCCAAATTTGTTATTAGAAGGGAAATCTCCTATTTGAGTTCTTACAGGAAGATTCCTAAATCAGAAGGAAAACTCTATTACGCCCCCTAATTCGGGAGGGTACGACAACCAGAGATTTATAAAATATGTGTAATTTCCAGTTAACTCTCTAATGGGATATGTTTGAAAGTGCTGTGCACCTTTTCAGAAATAGGAGATTTATAAGAAATGGCATAAGAAAAAAATGTTCCTAGCTACGTATTTTACAACAATTTTCAAATAGAACTCATACATTAGAAGCAATGCAATGATATTATCACTTTCCCTGCCTAAAATAGTGTTTCATCATTCATCCATCTGCAGCGATTCTTCCAGATTTGGGCAAAAGCAAGCAGGCTGAGCTCATAAAGTTACTATTACTCTGACATCACTTAGGAACTGAAGGTCCCTTTTCAAATGGGATGTGTAACATGCCCAGACTACAGCATAAACTGGAATAATTGACACTGGGGCCCAAGCATCTGGGCTGGCTTAGCAGCAGATGTTCACAGACACTTTCTAAAGCCATCTTCATGGTTCTGTGTTCTGCTGTTGCACTCTGGAGGGTATGTCACTAAATTTCTGAGGACATCTCCTGCGTGTTGCAAAGCTCAGCTGCTCTCTGGTTAGTCTCCAAGCTATCCTTGTGGGGACGTGACAGGGAAGGAAGGATTTGTGGGAACTGACTATAGGATTATTAACACTTGCTTTTTCAACATTTCTCAGTATTGCAGTGGGAGAAAACACAAATAGGAGCAGAACCAAGGCAAGCTAGTCAGACCTGAAAATACTGTTATTTGTTGTTGACATGTACCTGGGTGCATAGGTGGGAATGTGGGAAGACAAAACAAAAAAGAGTCTTATAATACTGTAGTGAGTGTATATCCCTAAGGATTTCTATCTTTTTGGAAGTCAAAGCACTTTGGCTGCCTAATCTTCTGAGACAATATCACCAATTACACTAAATCTCTGAAAATTAGAGGGTCTGGAAGCACTCTACTTATTTGAGAAAATACATTTGAAAGGGAATCAGAATGCTAAAGATGAAGAGCAAGAGCTAATCACATTGAGACTATTGCTTCAAATCAGAAATGGAGACAGATGTGTAGTTCCTTCTTACTCATCTCTTTTATCTATGTATAACTCATTGTAGCAATTTTGCGGTATCTCTCTCCTGACAATCCAAAGATATAACAAGGACAGGGAACTGAGAGCTATAAAATTTCATATCTGCTGACAGCTTGTTTCTTCCTCATTCTCTGTGTTACCACTATTCAGGGGATCATCAAGACAGAGATGGTCGTACAGAAAAATGCAACTTCTGTAATATGTCAGTCATGAAACTATCTAAAAGGAAAATCACAATTAAAAAACTAGAAATCCTTTAAAGACAGTGACATTAAACAGAGATGACACCCAAAAGAATACAGGGTAAGTCTGTTTTGATTATTGATATGGAAAAGAATACAGCTTATGGATGACTCTCCAAAAGCTGTGGTTTATAAAAACAGCTGGGTTTCTCTTGAAAACAACCATCAGACCCAGGTGTATGAGCATGTCAGCTTAAAAATGAACACAGCCCCCACAGATAATGAAAGCACACAGCCAGCTGTGAGCCTGCCTGTGCTTAAATTTGTGGGCAGCGCCCGTAAGACATCATGCACTACCAAAAGCAATCAATTAAAAAAAACCAACAAGATGGAAGCTCAAAAAGGATGGAATTTTTAGTCATCATTAACCTATTCAAAGATATTTAGCTATATCTTGACACACAGGTCCTCTATGTGACAGGACAGATACATTTTGACAGCACAGTGTTTACAGGAAAAATAAAATATGCAGTCACATAGAAGTTACTTGCTAGACTGCACATTTCTGTATGCACACCAAGGACAAGGAGAAGCCCCTTGGGTGACTTTATAATGGAACTTTGCAAGTCCATAGCTGGATTCATTACTTTGCACAGTATTCAGAAAAAAAAAATAGCCTCTGTCAGCATTGATGACAGTGTGATTTCATAACAAGCTTACTTCAAAACAATGTGCTGTGAGGCTTTTGAGCTTCCTATGTCTGCTGTGCCTTGCATAATGTCTCCACAGCTGAATGTGGCATCAAGAAAAGCTGGACCTAAGTCCTGGGACTGTTTTAGATGTGCTTATAGGAGAAATCTGGATATAGACTACTTGTGACAGTTCTTAATCATGGAGGGAAACTATTATCTTAGGCAGCTAAGCAATTTTATTTCCCCAAGCTGGAAAAATATGGTATAGAAAATGTCCAGGTTCCCTGTGAAGCAATATTGATTTGGTACTGAAAGAAATTTTTGAAAGTTTTGTCTTTCAAACCCTTTAGACAAGATTCCACATTCATGTTACTCCATGTGAAAGGAAAAATAAAAGCATTTTCTTGTGAATTAATCATTATTAAAAGATACAGAACAGGTTAAATGTTCATTTTTCAGAAATGATGAAATATTTTTTCTGTCACAAATCCTACATGGACCTGTTCTGAGACCCATAGTGTTCAACAGAGCCATAAACTGTCAGAAAATTCAGATAATGACAAGAAAAAGCTTGAAGATAGTACAAAACTGCTCAAGGTAGTCAATCTAAAAGTGAGCTGTAAAAGAGACTCTTGATTTTAAGCAGCTAGATAATGAAAACAGACACCGAAGCAACACCCCTAAAACATGTAAGAGCTCATAAACTTATCAACTACAGAGTTTGCCTGGTGAGTTAATTCCTGGACAGGTGTGCCAGAAAAGGAGAACCATCTCCCTGCTGTTTTATAGCTTCGGAAAGTACCCAATTCTGTTAATAGTGGCAGAAGAAAGGTACAGGATGGATCAAGGAAAAAAAAAAAGAGAGAATCGTACAGTTGGTGCATCAGGGAAAGTGGCAATTTTCCTCAGAAGATTTTTTTTCAGCCTTCTATAATATGCACTTTACAGTGGAGTCTGGCTGTAGAGGGGACTGTCAAAATCAAGGTCCTTATCTCTTTCAAATGGACACAACATCACTTGGCAGTTTTCTTACTGTCACACTTGGTCCTTCACCAAGGTTTGAATCATCTTGTGTTGTGGTACTCAGCTGTCATCACACCACTTCAATGTGCCCACCCCTAAGTGCTGCTGCTCCAGATGATCCGTTAAACCGCGAAGCACTTTGAGTTTCTGCAGAGCATCCAGTGTGATATAAGAAAATATTTAATAAATGCATTTAAAATGAACCTAGTTGTGCTAAAGATGATGATTGCAGATTCTGCTACTCAGCGCACTCTATTCAGCCATGCACAAAGTATTAACTGTTTAAAATTTTTCTGTATTGCTATGGCAACCGTCATTCTCCAGCAGCCTCCTAAAACAGCACACAGAAAGGCATTCATTTTCCAGGCAAGCTGCTGCTCCTGAGAGCTCTGTCTCCCTAATGAAATTCCCACCTAACTCCTATTACCTATAATTTGATTCAAGAGCACATACCAGTTTAATCTGCAAAATTCATTTAGCTCATGACCTATCCTATTGTGCAAGTCCAAATCTCACAGACACCTACACTCAAATCACTTGGGTTTAGTGCAGTTACGGACTGAGAAATAACTCTATTAAGCACTGTGTGGCTTTACATAGGTGACTGAATGGCTCCCATGTCTGATTTTACTCAATATCACTGAAGATAATTTCCTCCTGTATCACAATCCTGGAGCACAGGACAGGAAGAAGGGAGAGAAGCAACATCATGTAAGGAGGATTGGAAGAGGGAAGTGGAGAGAGTGCATCACCATGGCCCTTGTCTTGCCAAATGCATAGATAGCAGAGCAATCTATAACCTTGAAATATCTGGATGTTTGCTAGGTGTGAATCCTGGGTAGAAATAAGGTACTTTAGTGTCCCTGAAACCAGCCAATGTCTAAATATAATAAACTGCAAAGCAGCTCTCTGTAAGTTAGCATGTGGTTTTCACAACTACCAGGTCTGCACCTCATCTGGGATCTGTAGCAGGTTGGGTTCTTGATGTTATAGCAAAAACCCAAATGTTTTTGCAAAACCAAAAGTTGCTTCTTAAACTTGTGCCATTGCATTGGATGTTACGTAATAAACAGACAAAGATAAAGCTCCTGTCTGCATCTCAGGGATTTATTTTCCTGGAAAGTATCATTCTTCATCGTTTCAGATACATGGTAAAGAGCTTGTAAAAGACTTTTCTCCTAAGCAATTCCTACATTAATGAGGAAAAATCTTGACAAAATAATGAATCCATTCTCTCTTGCAAAGGATAAAGAAGAGTTATTTGTCAGTTACAAAGGATAAAACTATTCCCTCACCATAACTCACCACAGCCTTTTTCTTAGGGACTTCATATACGCAATGAATTACAAAGCTGGCGCTCTCAGTGCCCTGTCTGAATTCTCTTCCCCACACCGTGGAGGTCTCTGAGTACTTGCCTTTTAATAAACATAACCTCAAAAAAATATTATTGTCAGTTCTTCCTCCTGCAGCTCAAAGGGGAATGGCACAGTATTTCATCACAGGTTAGCTGTTACAGCTTCCTCTCTATCAGCTGGAAACATTTCAGTCACTGTTTGAACTCAGTTTAAGCTTGGAACAAGAAAGCAGAAGCTTAAAAGAACTGCAAAAAGGTGTTGTGTCTCTATGACATTGGGAAACCATCATCAACAAGTCCAGACAGATGTGAAAATATTTTCATCAGTTCATTCCCAGATATTGCTGAGTTAGTAAAAAATCCCTCAATTTATGTGGAATAAGCTACTTAAAAACATATAATCAACATAGTTCTTAGATATTAATAAATTTAAATAGCTTTTCCTGGACCAGATTTTCATTCACATGGAAAACTATTGCATCCAGGGATTTGTCTTCCCTTGTGAATAGACGATCCTCTTCCCAAACAAAGCTGGCTGAGTAGTTTCTTTCATTTTTCCATGACTTGCTTTGTTATAGTCATTTGTAAATGGTGTAGCTTTAATAAAGGGAAAGCATTGCAAGAAAAATGCGTTTTTTCTTTCAAATATTTTCATAATTAGCTATTCTGTGACCTAAAAAATGCTCACAAACACACTTTTGAAAGGATTAGGTATTGCAATAACCACTTCAATAAAAAATTGCTTTGAAAAATGCCCCAGTACTGCTATTTCAATAAATGACAGATGTGGCCCTTTGCACATTGCTAAACACAAGCGTATTTGAAAATCTGATTTGTTCTTTCTTACTGCCTTAAAATTCCATCGGCTGCAGCTCAGTACCCACTACCCACTGTCAACCACGTTCTCTAAGCCATGCTGTCTTCAGCTTCTCTCTCCTAGGCTGACGTACCTGTTATCTAGGCTGATACCTTTGCGTTCGGCAAGGCTCTTGCTGGAAACGGCAGTGCAACTGACTGAAGCTCAACTGTGCCGCAGAGAGAGGGTTTGTAGCTTTTCTTGGTAGCCCAAGACCACTGTGGTTAGCAGCCTACAAGGCCACCAGCTCTCACCCATGGACATTGCTTCCTAAGGAACCACACTAGGAAATGACAATCAATAGGAACACAAACCACAGTAAGGAGGAAGCACAAGGAAGGTTTAGCGCCCTCCTTAGCAGAAACCTACATTTCCAGGGACCTGGATTTTTCCTTATAGAGGTCACAGAGCTAACACCTTTTAAACATATGGCTGTTTATACCCATCACATCTTCACTTGCGTCTCATCTGGTCCAGTCATATTTTCCAGCGTCTTGCCCACAGGCTGATGGGCTTTGATCAAAGCCAGCCGTTAGAAATTATTATGCAAATTCACTCTTCAGTGAATGAGCATTGAATGACACTGAAAATTACACCAACCATGGCAGCCAAAACACCTTGAAGCCTGGCTAATGGAGTGCAATCCCCACCCCCTCCCCCGCACCCCCGTTCACATTTCTCAAGGGAATTCACCCATTTTGAGTTTGAAAAGCTGAAACAGGGCAAGAATTTGGCAACGGGCTTAAAAGGGGAGGTTACAAATTGCATCAGTCCCAGGAAGTGCTGAACTGAAATGCCTATGTCCTAGGCTCTCAGTGCCTCCCACTTAGAGCCAGGAAACTGATTCCCATTACCAAGAAGATGCATTTACTTCTTTTTGAACTGCAAAGGTCCTGCTCAAGTTACCTCATCCCCCTGTAAGACCAATCTAAGGAGTTTATTACAGCACAAGGGTTTTGCTGCTCAGATTTATTGGACATGCATGAGCAGACAGGCAGACTCGAGATAGGAAATAGCATGCATCAACCACTCTCGAGTTTCCTCTCTACAGCTCCACTAAGTGTGGTTTTTGGCATGCACATTGGAAAAAATATTTTCCAGTAATAGTCTGAACTAGTGGATTAGACCAGTACACTGCCTTCCAAAAGTGGTGAGATCCAAAACATGTTTAATTTAGTCTAAATAGGACCCCAATGATTTACAGGACTTCCTGGATATTCGTATATGTATGTTATATTATAGAGACAGGTACAGACATATGGTTTGCATTTTCCTTTAGCTAATTATTTTTTCAGAGATTTAGCATTAGAACTGATCAGAAAAAACATCAGCAGAATCATGTTCTGCAGGAAAATACAAGTGTCTTCAAAGGGAAAAATAGTATTAAACTTATCATCATAAAATTTTGCTTCCAAATCTTCACTCGGCTCCAAGCAAAGGAGCAGACATGCTCTGTGACCTGTGCCTCCAACGGAAACAGTTTGCATAGCAAACACTCATGACTGGTGAAATGCTTGTGAACAGGCAAGACACTGCAAATTACTCACAGAATTTATTCAGCAAGCATGAATGAAGACATTGCCCAGCCCCACAACGTGATTGCAAGCCACTTGTGAGCCAAGAGAGAGGCAAAAATCCTTACTAATTATTATCTCAACCCATGTATCTGGACTAAAGGAATGCCCTGAGATTTGTATGCCTCTCTCTCCCTGCCTTTTTGTTAGATTAATATTGCCATAAGATGTATTTTCCTCAGCTAGGTCTCCCAGCACGCTTTTAGACTGCACATGAAACACAGCATGAAAAAATCTGTCACCTTTCTTTAAGAGGCCATTATTGTCAGTCTTCTTTGCCAGGTTTGAATCTGATCTGCCACTCTTGGCAAACTGAAATGTTAATATCCCTTTGATGCTCAGCTATGTTTTTGCCAAGCTCTATAAAATAACTTATGCTGGAAGCCCTGGTAGCAACTGCCTATTGAATACTGGGATGTCCACACAAGATAGGAATAAAATCCTGCAGGTGAAGATATTTCAGATCATCATAATTTCTAAATGGGAAAAAGACCACAAATATGAAATTAAGTATAGTGCAGCTTTGTAACTTATCTGACAAAACAGCACAGCAGTTCTTTAAACAGATGGAAGGAAAAAATTCTTAGGATGCAACCACTGAAATAAAGCAGAAAAACTGAGAAAAGTGACAGCACATTTTACAACCAAAAAGTAAAGTGGAACAGGTAAGTCAAGGCAGTTCCTTAGGACAATATGAATGTGCTTTGTAGGAAACCGAGGGGTTAAAACTTCGACAGACGATGACGGATTTGACCTTAACCCTTGGAGAGAGCTCGGACTGATGTGATGACAGGACAGGGATTCCAAGCAAAAGAATTACAAACCTATGTTTTTGTAGCTATAAATAAGAAAGTGTATTGAGTGATTTGGTGGAGGGTTTTAAAGTATAGTGGTGTGATTTTGTAGTTTAAGCTAAGAATTTAGATGGTACAATAGAAGTATATGGGTGTACGTGACTTAGCAGGTAATTGGTAGAAAATTGACGCACTGCAGTAAAAGTGACCAGAGGTGATAGGTTATCAAGTCAAAACAAAGTTTCGTGTTAATGGCTTATTGGACCAGAAAGTTATAAATTGCTGTGTAACCTTGAAACTCGTGACTATCTGCCATTATGGTGATTTGTTACTAAGCTCTACGAACTCTGAGACTGATACCTTGTTTGTTATTTTAAGTAATAAATCGTGTATAACCGTGATAGTCCCATCTCTTTAGCGGAAAGTCCGACCGAAAAGAAGCAGAAACAGAGAAAACCCGGCAAGTGGTGCCCCAACAGTGCTTATTGGCCAGATAGAGTTGTCTTGAATGAGAAAGAGACATTCCTGGGGAAAAGACACAGAATGATCCTTTTAGTATTTGTATACCAAAGCAAAGGATACTGACATTTTCCTTCATGATGTAGCTGGATTTCTTGTAGCTGTTGTGATGAAGTTGTAATATTAAAATCATACAGATTAGAATAATTGAAAGTCTGGTTGTTTATTTTTTTTCCCCTGTTCTAACCAGATTCAAATTTGTCTTTATGGAGGGAAAAACTCTTAACAATGTAGCTCTACTGATATGTTTCACATGAAAGGAAAATAAAAATATTTTCTTCTCTGAAAAAGCAAGTCTGGTTCCCAGCAAGCCCATCTACAAGTGACTTTGTATTTATAATAACAAAGAAACTACATATTACCAAGAGTGTAGTATAAAAAAATGTTTGTAGTCCAGTTCTGTATGGGTAGAAGATGCCAAATACAGGATCCCACAACTGACATTCAGAAAAATTGCCTTTAATGTACATGCACCAGTTTTAAAATTTCAACTACGTTTTTTTAACTATCTCTTTTTATCTGTCTCAATTGAAATATCTTGAAATTAAAAGGCATTATCTTTCCTTTCCTTCTTGGTGGTATTGAAAACTACATGGAGATTTTCAGCTCAGGCTAGATGGTGGATTTTAAAGCATAGGAGCTCTGTGATTCAAAATAGGCCAAAGCATCAAGCAAACTTAACTCTGAAGTTATTAATCTTCAGAGCAATGACAACACACAGATCGCACCTATTTCTCTGTTCCCAGATGAGCTTCAGACACTGGTCCTGAAGGATGAAGCCGTATTCTGCAAAATGGTGGCAGAAGGTCTTGAAGTGTTTGGTTTATTACCTATTGTTTGGATAAACTGGGCTGTAGTAAGGTGTGGAAGTGGCTTAGAAGTCTGCAGAAGGTTTGCTCTTGGATCTCGTAACAGTCCCACATGTGACATCTGTACATGATCAAAAGGCATCAAGTAACTGAGACCAAGAGAAAACTTTGAGGAATTTATTTAGATCTTTGACTAAACAGAACTTTATCAATCTTAGCATTCCCTTTTTATTTGGCTCATCAAGACCTTTCTTAATAAACAACTCTGTAATAAAAAACTCATATTCCAGATCTGGCTACATGGGCAACTCTAAATGTCCTTCACATCCAGCTCGGCTCTGAATATGCAGCTAGGTTCTAAAAACATGTTTATAGACAAGTATTTTTAGATATTGCCTTAACATTTAGAACTGAAGGCTTTCTAAGCAGGAAATGCTGGGAGGTCAGTCCCTCAGCTTTCAAGATACTAATAAGGAACACATGGAAAGGATGTAAAATAATTCCTACATTGTTTGAAGCAAAAGATTAAATACTGATATCTGCCAGCATAGAAGCTGTATGTAGGGATAACTCCCAAATCAAGGGGTAAAGTAGTAAGCAAAAAGATAGACAAACTAACAGTTTGATTCAGACAAGGCTCCACAATTCTGATGCTTTTAAAAAGAACATCCAAATTTGTCTGAACTTCCTGCTGTCTTTCTCTTTTCCTCTGCTTGTCTCTATTCGTATTCAATTTTATCCATTCATTTTTAGGGGCTCAGATAACCTGCCACTGGCCAAACTTCCACAAATATTTAACAGGCTTCTGAATTCTAATGTCCCATGCTCCATAGTGAAGACATATAATTTAGTCATCTTATTTCATATTTAATTTGCAGGTTAAAATTTCATCAACAGATAAAGATGCCATTTTCTCTCCACTAATTCCTAATATGTGTCCTGAAATTTTAACACGGTAGTATCTGTTAGTTTTTCAGGTTTTAATCTGTCCCAGAAAAGCTGTCATAATTCTCAATGTGTTGCTGGATCAAGATAATTACATGAAGATTTGGGGTAGAAATGTGCAGCTTCATCTTTTTCCCTTCTCTCTGAATAGCTGTTTTTATCCTCCCTGGATAGCAGCATAGCAATGCTATGTAGTCAGGGTACAGATGACTGAGGCTTTTATCATTCCATAAGGTTTTAATTATTCTTCCACAGAATTTTGCCATTCCCCTAGGTTCCTCATGAAATTGCTCCATCCAATGTCAGGAATGTTGGGAGTTTTGCATCATAACTTCAAATGAAATGGAACAATCAGCTAGAGAAAATGTGCACTGGAAAAGACAGAACAGATGCATTTGAACATGTAGATTCTTCCCAACATGCCTGTCAATATATGTGCAGACAGCATGTAAAGGAGTGGAAAGAGGAGTAGCATGAAAGGGGTAAAGTTGGTGTGAAATAGCAAAATTTATCTAAACAAGCTCATTTCTCTTACTTTCTCCTCAAGTTAAGCATGTTACTTCTCATAAGAGTCCAACATAAACTGAACTAGCCTAAAGAAATGTTCATTTAGTGGTCAATCCTGAAAGAACAGGAATGCCTGCCTTGGAAATCTGAGCACTCAGTGGCAGAAAGCATTAATCATCCTACAGGATCAGTGTAATGTAAATTTACCTATTTTCTACTTCTAATAAAAAAAAAATCAAACTAAGACAACCTTAAAATATTAATATTAGCACCTTTTAGCTCCCTGCTACTATTGCCATATTACTTTAAGCACTTAAAATATAAGATATATAGTTAAAATGCTTTTGAACTGTGGAAGTTTTATAAATAAACTTATATTATTAACATAATGGGCCTTTTCTCCAATGATATACATTGAGATTCACTAATTGTTTGTGTTATTGCATTACAGAGTCCTAGTAGCACCTTCTAACAGCACTTACCAAATTCACTTCAAGACATTTCGCCCAGGAACAAACGATGCACTCTCAGATTGTTTAACTAAAAGTTAAAAGCAAAGAAAAGGAAAAAAAACCCAAATCTTTCCATAAGCCCTTGGTAGGTGTTCAGAGATTTTGCAGTTACTGTCTGTTATTGCTGTGGAAAGAATATTTAAGCCCCTTTTTCACTTCAGCTTTCCAAAAGCAGCAATTAAGAATGGAGAAGAAAAAGCAAGAAAGAAATCAGAATTGCAGCTAAAGTTGAGAAGCAAAGGGGGGGGGGAAAGAAGAGATGCATAAAGCATAAGAGAAAAAAAAGAAAGAAAAACAAAAAAATAAATGGGAAGTCTTTCAAGTCTAAGAAAGTCAAAGCCTCTGAGAGCACAAAAGAAGTTATAAAAGTCCCTAACAAGAAAGCCACAAAACCCAATTCCTCCACCTCAAATATAATTATGAAAATATGCTTGGAAGTAGGTAAGGTTCATTACATGAGGTGTCCAGCCATGGAGAAGTGTTGTCCTATCTTTGTAAAAGCAGTTCCTTTCTGAAACTTCTTTCCTTTTCTTTGTTTCTTGCTTTTCCTTGATTATCAGCACCAAATAAGATATGTATAATTGGGAAGTATTGCATTAAGGAAGATCTAAATGCATCCTGACAATTTCAGTCCTGAATTCTTTTCCATGCTGGGCCATTCTTGAGTTTGTGCACTCCTTAGACACTCATATACAAGTGAGCAAGGGTCATCAGACCCGTATAGCAAATGTCAAAATCTTCCATGCAAAAGAAATGAAAACACAGTATTCTGCATCTTGAAGGAATAGGGCTGAGGGCTAAGTACCATAATTTTATTTCAGATACTGACGTTTTCTCAGGATGCCAGATGTCTCAAAGAGTCATCAATTCCGACTGGTTACTGAAGAGGCAGTTGTGAAGATATTCAAAGCCTTTCAATAGCAAGGCATTCCTTCTCTGTCATCAAGCTTAAGAAGCAATTTGGTCTAGATAGATACTTCTGTCCATTGACCTCCTGGGATAAGACAGACCCTATTTCCTCTCAGAAATATGTTTGAAATGTGAATTCCTCATTGAAGAGAAGCATATACAGTCTTACAATTGAAACAGTTCTTAAGAGTCTGAAAGGCCTTTTCAGAGGCTTGAAACATTGTAAAGGGAAATGCATTCTTAGTTAGGTCTATTAACAAGGCTTTCTCAAAGAAACCTGATGCAAAAATTTCCTGTGTAGAAGTCTCAGAAGAACTGCAAACAGAATAGATTATTTCTACTCCAGGCATAAGGAAAGGCCTGATCTCTAAAGTATTTCAAGTGATGAAGAAGGTCCTGATATTTGTGTGTTATTAGTTAAACTATTAATTAAACAGATAATTTAGAATCAAACCAACGTTCCCTGGCATGTAAGTTTGTCTGCTGACAGTGGCCCAGTTTCAAAGAACAGCACTTCTGTGGATGCCAGATGCCTGCCAAACCTGCTTATGGAAAGGTATTAACCTAGGACAAAGACAAAATACGTGTTTTTCTGTGAGTCTATCACAGCCAGGCAAGGTTTCCGATACATCAGTATGGTGATTCAGCTCTAGCCTAAGGAGCAAGGTGCATATTGAAGATAGGAAAGTTGGAGCCATAACACCAGGGGCAAGAAAGCCATCTTACTGTGCTGACATACCTGCTTTTCTCAGCTTGCTCATTAACAGGACACCAGTTTCACTCTGCTCCCTGATTCTGGAGCTCACTTGCTCAGAACTAATCTCCACCCCTGTGTAAACTTGTGCCACTTACGGTCAGATGTACATTTTTTTTCTGGAAGTTGAGGTATCCTGCACCGTTTCACTTAGGGATACAGACAGTAGAGCACTTTGAGTCCCTACTTGTGGTTTTGCTCTTACACACTTTGCTTTTTCTCAAAAGCCAACACTATTTCTTGATTTTTCTGTCTGTCTTGCAGCTTTCACCCTCTCATATTGTAGCCTCAAACTCCTCCAGAGGAGAATTAGTGTAAATTCTACCTTACTGTCAAGGGACACTTAGACAGTCACAGAACAAGCCAAAGTCTGGAAGAAGTGTGAAAATGAAGTCTGAAGGTACTCTGAAATGGGAAGTGTTGAGCAGGTTGTAAGCCGCAAGCAGGTGGTGAGAGATGTTTCTCAGCACAACATGATGTAAGCGCTGCCAGCCCATAAGAATTCATGCAAGGAAAACTGAAATGATAACACAAGTCACTTTTCCTCCCTTAATGACTTGAACACTTAGATTGTGAAGCATAATCCTTCACAAACTCTCAGACCCGCACTTCCACACTGCAGGAGTATGCTTGTCACAGTTAGTTATCTGTCAAAGTACAGGCTGGGCACAGGGAAATTGGGGAAAAGCTGAATGAGGCATGTTATTTGAGAAGTGCCCTGATTTCTACTTGTGTTTCGACTGAGGTTATTTACAGACTTGTGCTACAGTTCTGCTAAACGAAAATCAGCTGAGTTTTCAACTTGCAATCTATATGGTCATCACTTTTTCATGCCCTTAATTAGAAAGCCTCTTGCCAGAAAATTAAAAAACTCTAAAAAGTTTTCTCTGCTGCAAATGTACAATGCTTAAACCATGTACACTAATGAGGCTTGATGCCAGCACTAGCAGAGGCCCTGGTAAGCAATTAACTGTGAGAAAGACAGGAAGACCCCTTATATACATTAATTTACTCATAGTCCTGTTAGGTGCATTGACACTTTACTAAAAGCTGTGAATTTATTTCCTTGAACCATAGAGTAGGCTCTGTGTCACAAATGTGAAAAAAAATACATAACACATGCATTTACATGATTTCTCCAAATTGTGTTAACTGTTAGAATCCTCAGGGCAACTGGAACTGAAATTGCACATCAAGTTGAAGCCTTACCTGCTGCACTCTTTCTCTCTTCAACATATTTCTGTGTCTCTTTGGAAGGTGATTTAGAAATGCAGGAATCACTCCAGGAATTTAAATTGAATATCAAAAAGCCCAATAATCTTCTTGCTTCTTTAATGAAATTAAACATTTGATAAACTTGTGTAAAAGAATATATTATATTCGAGTGCTTCTTATAATGTCACATAATAGTATATGGCTGCAGTTAATTTACCAGATTTGAATTCCACAAGGCATATATGAAATGAAAACTCCCGTTGAAATCAGTGGAAGTTTTATTTCAGAAAGACTTGCTGGGATTCAAAATCCCTTAAGAGACTGAGTCCAAAGGACTTGGTTTCAAAATCCTCCTCATTCTTCAGATCAAGTTCCACTTTTTCTGAGTAAGGTTGAGACAGATAGTATTCAACATACAGCACTTGTGTGCCAAAAAATAGCTAATACCATAGAGAAAATAAGTAGCTAGAGCAAAAGGAGTTATAGGCTAAGTAAAAAAAGAAATACTGATGTTCTAACACCATGCTGCTGAATAAAGTGCTCTCAGCAGAGTATTGAAACAAAAACAATGAAAGCAAAAAAATTCCAAACAAAACCAAGCTAAGAAAGTTTTGTTCTGGGGAGGGTTGTGGGTTGGTTTTTTGTTTTATTTTTATTTTTGGGTTTTTCCCAAATGATTGACAAATATTAGACACCTTTTCATTTTTTTCTCATCCATCACTCACTATTCCTGAAAACCAAACAAATTCTTTCTAATCTCCTGGTCCAGCACTTGGAACCCCAAAGCTGTGATGTTTACTAGGCACAGCTTCAGGTAGGCCTCAAATCACGGGTCTTCTTTTCTACTTTTAATTTTCTCAGGGGAGACAAATGACCTTTCCGGGCTCTCAGTGACAGCATATCCCTAACCAAGCCCAGAGCAGAGAGCAGCCCTTGCATCTGCTAACCCATACATCCAAAACTGGTCTTTTCCAAGTCCACACCTACTTTGGTGGCTCATTAAATAGCATATTATTGTCTGATCTTGTGGAATATCAGACATGGCAGTATTTTAAAAGTACCAAAAATGCAACAGGGACTAACTAAAATACTGAGCTCAGAATTGGATTTGGGTTTTGGAAATCATCCTGCACTGGTGTAAGAGCTTAGATATTGGCCAGATAAAGAGGTTATGAGGTCCTTGTCTTGCAAGAAAGGGTCATGTTTACTGGTTACCAATGATATGTCACAGAATCACTGAAGTTGGATAGGACCTCACGAGATCCTCTAGTCCAGTATGTCTGCTCAAGCAGAAGTGGTTAGGGACCTGCTGTGCCAATTACACACAATTACTCACAAGTTACTTAATTACTCACAAGTCTATGGGCCCTGATGGGATCCACCCCAAAATAATGAGGGAACTGGCAAAAGAACTTGCCAAACCACTATCAATTACCTACCAGCAGTCCTGCTTAACTGGAGAAGTTCCAGCTGACTGGAAATTAACAACTGTAATGTCCATAACAAGAAGGGTCAGTGTTCTGGGGTGACTGTATGATACTGTATTCCCTATCATTTGCCCTATGCCAGACATGAATCCTGTGCCTTCCTGTGTCTTTACGCTGGGTCTGAGAGAAAGGGAGAAATAAAAAACAAGTGGTTTTGTGTTCAAGGACACAGATATACACTCCCCCGCGTTCCTGCAGCGGCAGAGTGGAGGAAAGCACCTTCCTGCTTTTCCCAGCTCTTGGCTCTTTTTCTCGGGAGAGAGACAGAGAGTTCAACTCCTTTGCTTTCCGGGGACTTTGGTTTCTTCCTCTTCTCTTCTGGACTGTTGAGCAACACCAGAACATCATAAGGAGACCCTACACCTTTGGCCCGGAGGGGCCCATGCTGAACCCCAGCTTCAGAGAGGAGAAAGCCACACCCACAAAGGACTCTGAAATCTACCCAGGTTCTCTCCACAGAGAGAGGTTTTATTATTTAACATCTTTTTTTTTTCCTGTGCCTGCATGCACTTTTGCTTGATAAATAAATAACTTCTTTTCACTTTCCCCCAAGGAAAATTTTTTCCGAACCTGGTGGGGGAGGGTTGGCTGTGACCTGCGTGCTATCAGAGGATGTTCATTTTGGACGTTCCGCCCAATTTGTCTCAAACCAGGACAGTCAGAAGGACGATCCAAGGAATTGCAGGCTTCTTGGCCTAACCTTGGTTCTGGGCAAGGTTATGGAAGAGATCATCCTGAGAGCCATTACACAGCACATACAGGACAACAATGGGATCAAGCCCAGCCAACATGGATTTATGGAAAGAAGGCCCTTCTTTTCCTTGCCCCTCCTGCAGCATTCTTCTCAGTGCCCAGATGAGCACTTTGAGATCAGGTACAGTTTTATACTGATTTTGAGGAAGCTGTAGTAGATCAAAAAGAGAGTGTGAAGAGAGGAAATTATTTGAGTTACCCTAGAGGGTATGATGATAACTTCCTCTATGACCTCCTACAACGCCAAATTCCTTGTACTCCAGCAACTTTTCACAGAAAGAAAAACTGAGAAGGAAAGAGCACACTCTGGATTTTGTTGTCTTCATGGGGTAGTAACTAACTGGTTTGGGAGCTTTCTTTCCCATCTCTGCAAAATACCAAAACCAATGAATGAAACACAGATTTTGAATTGCAACCAATACCATACAAGTTTCTTCTAATCCTTAGAGTAATCTATATTCAACACATAACTCTGGAGAGAATTAAATCCTCCAGCACAGTTTTCAGGAATAGTTGTCCTAGCGTTCTGGCCAGAAGACCTTCAACTGACTAATTTTGGTGGATTCATCTCAATATGATTTTATTATGCAACTACAAAAACATGCAAATATTTTGACAATGAACAAATGTAGATATAGAATAAAATGTCTGGCCAGGCTAAGCTTTTGTAAAACCTATTCTCTAGAAAAAGGGAATAGATTTAGGGAAAAAAGGGGGGAAATTGGATCTCCATGTAGAATTAAGCACTATGGCACATAGGAAAATATTATTTTAGGAAACACAGGGAATACACAGAACAGGTAGGAAAATTTGAAGATGGGTAAGGATCTGGGTGAAGTGGAGGTAAAGGTTGTGTTAAAAACTGTGGCTAGGGGCATTTCTGATACGGTGTTTCAAGGATCACTCTTGTGAACAATCATTAAGCATCGTGACAGAAAAAGTAAAGTATGTTGATAGATTTCCTGCTGATGCAAACGCAAAATGCACTGTAAATTCAAGAATGAGCATTATATAAGGAAAAAGGATCATTTTCAGATGTGAAGTTATAAAAAAAAAGGATAAAATGCTGTAGAAAAAAACATAAGGTCATGTAGTTAGGGAGTAGTAATAGTTCCTCGTTTATACTGCGAATTTTTCAGTGAGAAATAACAGCAATACACAGATGTCTATTAACAAGCCATCAGTCCAGGGAATCTATAGAGCTAAATGTAGTTCACTGACTCAAGAAAGACATTTTAACAAAAATCAGGAATGTCTATGTCATGTAAAAAATACTGCTGTTCCCCTGACTGCAGTGCTTTATGTTTCTTGTAACAAATCATGGAATCGCAGAATGGTTTGGGTTGGAAGGGACCTCAATGACCATCTAATTCCAATCCCTATGCAGGAACACTTCCAGTAGAGCAGGTTGCTCAAAGCACTTTCCAACCTGCCCTTGAACACTTCCAGGGATGGGGCGTGTTGAAGTCACTGAAACAAGAAACTTTTGTCAATAAGGTGTCTTACCATCTAACAAAGATTATA
This sequence comes from Rhagologus leucostigma, assembly GCA_013397725.1. Taxonomy (NCBI): domain Eukaryota; kingdom Metazoa; phylum Chordata; class Aves; order Passeriformes; genus Rhagologus; species Rhagologus leucostigma. The sequence goes on from VZTD01005139.1 coordinate 20,841, forward strand.
GCTTTAGGATAGTTTGGGTGGTGAATCTACTAATGAATGCTAAATAAAATATCTTATCTTTCTTATTCGTGGGTACTATGGCCAGCAATAACTATTTGTCCTCAGGAAATTCCCTGTGCAGGTAACATCATAGAGAGATACTTATTATATAGCATTCTGTTACTACAAGAACAAAATTGCTATTTACTGGCCACTAATGCAAGTAACATTAGGAACAAAAAATACTATCTCAGAGCAGAACAGTGTGATACTCTGTTCTGATAGCATCATCCCTTCATCAGCATTGGAAGACAGTTCTTAGGACAAATTAGCTTGCAGTTACAGAAACATGGAATTACTTCTCCAAATGAATTTCTAATTAAAATTTATAGTCCATACTGGTACACTAGACAAATACGGAGTTTTTACTTACAAACACCTACTACTGCCTATTTTTCCCTCTGATTTACTATTTAGTAATTCTAATTTAAGGCTATAAAAGGAAATAAAAGATTTGTATTTCCACCTTTTATTAGGAGAATCATCCACATAAATCACAAAGCAATGTTTATTAAGCAATTTTGATTCTGGAGAGCAATGTTTTGACACCCTTGAATGCAATTAGCTGTGAAGCAACAACTGGATAGTACTAGACACACAGTAAAAAAAAAGAAGGAGACACTTTATTAGAGTGCCTAAGAAAAATAATATTTATGAAGCTTATATCTCCACAGGGTGATAAGAGTCCCAGTTTTTAAGAAACCAAACAAAATTTTCTGTATTGTCTGTAATCTTAAGAGACATATTTTCACATACACCTGTAGCTCAGAAAAATTAATTAGTTGAATTGACACTTCTAGGATACAGTTTTGTGGTTCTTGGCATTCTAGATAATTTAAATCTGATGCAATCACATTAAATCTGATTTATCTATTGCCTTGAATTTTTAATTACTTTCTTGCACACATTAAAATAAATGGCACTTTAGGGACTATTTAAAATGAGACAGTCCATTTGAAATGTATGGCAGAATAATACATTTTTAAAGCCCATTAGTATCTCCAGGTCTAGTCATAAATGGACCATACATTTAAATAACAGATACATTTTTATAAAAATCAGTGTCTGTCCCACAGCCCAATACTAAAAGTGGGCAGTTAATAGTGAATTTTTTTAAATGTCAGATTATTTTTAGTACATTTTTCCAGCTCAGATACTGTCTGAAAACACCAACAAGACTATTACTGCTGTGCCTAATACCAAGAGCAGATAACACATTCAGGAACAGGCATTTGATTAGTCATTAATGAGAATCAGCTCATAACAGTCTTAATCTTTGAAGTCTAAAGATTCTGTGAAGATTAAAAAAGGAGACAGACTTCCCAAAATCATTAAATGTGAATGAATGTTTTTACTTTGCAATAGCCAAGCACTTAAGGCTGTGTTAGGTGTTACTATGTGAGTGACACTAACAAGTCTAGAAGAAGCTACTGATGTGTGTAATTAATGCTTAAAAACACTGAATCTGAGCCCAGATGTAGAGTCCTCCTATGTGCTGCTCCCTTGACAAATTATATTTGTTAACATTTCAAGAAGATTTTTTAAAATTGTTTTCAACAGAAAAAAAAAAAAACGAAACCACTATTTTTGGTGAAGTCTTAATTTCTTTATCTACCATATTCCACTGGGTTACATACATGAGTGAAAGTTTTCTACACATCATAGAACAGTAAAAATCTAATATGATCTATACTTCCACCAATCTTTTTTGCTGTAAACGATCACTATTCCTTATATATTAAACTGCATCTAAAAAATAATTTTTCTTCTTTTTTATATGCTATTACAGCTGTAGGTATTTTAGCAACAGGAGTTGTTTTAAATTACAAAATCTGACAATTTAACCTTCTTGATCAATACTCCTTTCTAAATATTTTTTTAATAGATGAAGAGAAATAAATTAAATGGCATTGAAATAAATGACCTTTAATACAGAAATCATATCAGGCATCCTTTAGAACAGGATCACATATTATCTGAAGATATGTTTCCCTGTTATTGACACTGCTATTTACTTTCTTCCTCCATCCTATTTAATTGTCTCAGAGTTTGAATATGTGTCTGAAGAAAAATGAAGGGTCTAAATCCTTTCTGGGGCAGCTCATTCTTTCAAAACTTTTTTAAGATGTGACACTTTAAGAAAATTTGCAGGAGCCGAGAATTTATTGACCTCTGCCAAAATGAGTACTATGAAAAAGGAGAAAAAGGGGAGTTCACTGAGACTCAGCCAAAAGTAATATTATTAAAAAATTCTTTATAGACCTGACTGCCAATTCATACTGTTCTGGAGACTATAGCCTTGTTCCACTCTGGCAGAGTGCCCTACCTAACCACACATTGTTCTTTGGTCATTATCCAAACCCTGCTGATGGATTTGGGAGCCTCTCTGGGGAGCTTGAGTGCGCTTCGGATTGCAGCATAAAAACACCAGTCAGACAATGTTAAAGTCTTGCTGAGTAAGGCATTACCTTCAGAAATTAAATTTGAAGTTTCAGATGCTAATGAACCATTGTGTTATACTCCAAGACAGTAAGAATATGGCTTTTCCTGTCATGTGTTTAACATTTGAAGTCTTTTGTCATTTAATTTTATTTATGTGAAGAACTGAGGCTCAAAATAAAACCATTTCTGAAAAATGGGAATAGTTAGATCCAAAATGGATTCAGCAAACAGACTGCATTCTTTAAATAGAGAGAAGTGAGGGGAGAGAAATGCTGATTCATTAAATACCCAAGTGATTTAGGGGAAAAAGTCTTTTTTTTTGAATGGGACAAAGACAGTAGGAGACAGTTTTAAAGCTATTGCTGATACTTATGGAAACAGAAACACACAAACTTGCATAGCTGTGAAAAAACAGTCACTAAATTAGCTCATGGTGAAAGCAGGACACAGTAAATGAATATATAATTCTTAGTCACACTAGACTATACTGGAGGATAGGTGGAATTTCCAGAACCATTTAGCACTACTTGATTAAGCTCACTTATCAATAACAAAAACTTACTGTCTTTGGTAAAAATAAAATTGTTCATCACTTAGCTCTTCCAAAAAACTTATCCTTAGATGTCAGACATGCAACTAATTTTGACATTTTGCCTTAAAATGCAGACCACACACCTGGAAAAAATTATCTTTCTTATCGTTATTTAATGTAATTTTTCTGTGAATATGCTTTTTGATGACAGTGAAGAGCTATCTTTGATATCATACCTGCAAGCAGTAAACTGAAGATATATTCTCTACATTAGTGATCTATTTCCAAAGCAGGAAGGATAGAGTGAAATCTGATTGTGTTATTTGCAATCCTGTAATTGTTGCTTTAGTATTGAAATATGGAACAGACAACCCAGGAGATTATTAAACATTTGGATTTGAGACATTCCTGTGAACTTTAGGCAACCAGCCAGAACTAGTGCAAGCAAATGCTAAAATCTTAGGCATTTTTTAATTACCTTAAAATCATTTGCAACCACACAGTTAAAGGAGAATCAATGCTCTTTCTCTTTTGTTATTACAGAAGAACTTCCAGTTGTAGAAGCATCCTGACACAGAGCTGCCCTGGGAGATACACAAAGGTCTTTTGTACAACCTTTTCTCTTTTTTTTGAGCAAGTTACTTGTCATATAGTAACTTCTTTTGATATCATGCACAACACTTCCCTGGACCTGTTTTATGTAACAAAAATCCCTTTTTACATCCACCAAGCCCAACATGTGTTTTCGCAGTGGTTCGGCTAGCCCGTGCCTCAGAGTTAGACAATCTCACCAATGCCCAAACAAGATTCCTACCGCAGAGAGTGAGAAGTTTCCAGGCTCACTGCTTTCCTCAGACAGGTTGTCTTTAATGGAGAGTGAAAGGAGGAGGTCCCTGTTCCAAGAGGGAAAAGGAAGCTTGTATAGTATGTTATCTTTCATAGCAAAAAAGCCTCCCATCACCTAGCTTGTGCAATCTGCTTAGACAGTACAAATGAGTCCAGACCTCTTATCTTAGCTGATATAGCCAAACTAGACGTAGACAGGTCAGTAGTTCCTCCAAAAGAAATAGCAAAATACTCTGAAAGCATAAATATTATTTTAGTACTCCATTTACTTGTCTTTATATTTGTCTTGTCTCAACATACTAGACTGTGCTACTACAGATTCTTGTAAACTTTATTTCTTCCACTTTAGTGTACAGTCACGAGGCTTATCAGATATGTGACTTTAAACAATTCTATACGCCATTATTTCAAAGGTAGGTGAAAGCAAACTAAATCTAAAATCATGAGTGTACTATTAGCTATACTTGTCTTATTTAGCAGCAGAAGGGATGGACTTGAGGGACTTGCACCTTGCACTGCAATCCTACCTTTCTTTTTTTTAAGCAAGAATTCTATTTATTCTCTAGAATAAATCTATATATCGTTCTTTCAGGACAGTATTTTTAAATGCAGCTTGCACTAGTCCATGCTAACCTGACTAGAGCTAAAACCAGCCAGTAGCATTGGTTAGATCAGAACTGACTTAGACTAGTGACAACCAGCTTTGATAATTCTGGCTTCAGTATTAGGTATTTTATAACTGAATTGTCATGTAGGTACTAATTTTAATTTTTGAGTTCAGCAGAAATCAAGAACCATAGAAAGAGACAGACTGAAAACAAAATGGAAAACTATGTGAATCACGATTAAGAAAGTAAGTGATTTCACAAAGCAAGTTCCTAGAAACACTGAAAATTCATTCTGATTTTCCTGCAATACCTTGCTGTGTCTCTTTCAGGAACAGTTTACCCGCATCTAGAGATTTTATCCATGAATATTCCACAATTATGTTATATATTTTAACTGAGGACTCACTTCACATATCAGAATAAGGGAACTGCCAAGTACATTCCTAAAGTCAAGTAGCAAATGAGCATGAATTCAGGCTTGGATGAAATGAAGTGCATAAGACAGACATCTTGACATCTTGCAAATCCAGATTAAGTATGCTAATTTGATCAAAATAATTACCACATTAAACTTATATCCCCAATCAAGCCTGAACAGAATCTCTGCTGAGGACAAAGTTAGCCAGGTAATCAGTGGGAAAAGAGGAAAAGAGAGGAAAGGATGGCTGACTGGAAAGGCCATAAGGAAAAACTATGCTCCTTTGGCATAAATAGAACTGTTACTAGGAACTTGCCTGGCCAGAGCAAAGCCAAGCCTTTTTCCCCACACTGACTGCAAAATGCTGCAGGAAGTTTACAAGGGAGAACTAGGCAAGAACTTACCCTTTCCTGCTCTTTCTGCAGTTGCAGTTTTCCTGCCCTATCATTCATGTGAAGTTGAATGTTTTACCTGGTGCAGGAAACCATGGCCTCAGGTTTTTCTCAGGTGCTTCTCAGGGTCCTTTGTGAGTCCATGGGTGTTGTGAGACCCGTTCATCAGAGACCTACCCCAAAAGCTTTTCTGAGCTTTTCATAATTATTAAGCTGAAAGTCTTCAACTGCTACAACACTCATGCTAACAAGGTTCCATCTCCACTGTTCACCCCGGGAAACACCCACATCTTGGCAGTTTCTGAGGTTATGACCGCTTCATCTTTATCACAGAATCATGGAATTGTTTGGGTTCCAAGTCCCTGCCAGGAGCAGGGGCACCTTCCACTAGACCAGATTGCTCAGAGCCCCATCCAACCTGGCCTTGAACACATCCAGGGATGAGACAACCACAGTTTCTGTGGACAAGCTGTTTCAGTACCTCGCCACCCTCACAGAGAAGAATTTCTTCCTAATATCTAATCTAAACCTGTCTTCTTTCAGCTTAAAGAATGTGGTGCTTTGGGGTTCGAGCCAATGGTCAAGCACTATGGACCCTGCTGTACACATCACTGTTGGCCTGAGTTGAGGGAGTGTGTCCAGGAAGGGCAGTGGAGCTGGAGAAGGGTCTGGAGCACAAGTCTGATGATGAGTGGCTGAGGGACTTGGGAGTGTTTAGCCTGGAAAAAATGAGACACAGGGGGCCCTCATCACTCTCTACCGAAAAGGTGAGGGTCGGCCCCTTCTCCCAGGTAACAAGTGATAGTCCAAGGAAACAAATGGTTAGAGTCAAACGGTGCCAGTCATGACCTTGTACAGCCTAGCTTGCCAGCTAATAGGGATATCATCTTTTCTATGATCCTTCTGGGTCCCTTCTAACTCAGAATACTCTGTGATTCTGTGACTACCTGCCCTTGTGAAAGTGCTTCTCCAGCTCCCTTGTAGTCCCCTCTCAGGTACTGAGCTGTCCTGTCCAGAGCCACTGAAAATACTAAATAATGTGCATTATTTGTACTTAAACAACCAGAAATTCTTTAGAAAAATATTATCTCAAAGAAGAAGCTACAAACATGTGTTCACTGACCCCTGACATCTCCAACCCAGCTATTGATAAACAGTGGCTGGAAAATTGAGCACAGTCTTTTCCAGCTTCAGGTGCAAAGAAGACTGTAGTTAAGTTCATGAGAAACCAGTGAGGGCAACTGATAGAGGAGGCCACACCTGGCAAGAGGATCTGCTCAGGAGGAGAATCACATATGAGAGAAAACTGGCTTCTGGTGAAAACTATTTATAGAAGACAGCCCAAAAAAAGACTGGCTCTATATTAATGCCAAGCTACTCCCTGTAGTTCATGAGCACCTAACTTTCTCCTGAAGCGTTCTTCTTTGTTCTCACCTGACTTCTAAAAGTGCAAGGTGAGTCCTGAACAGGGGCGGACAACCAGCGCAACTTTACTCTTTAATGCATGAAGCAGGTGCTCCAGGGTGCTGCCTGTTCCAAACTCAGCATCTTATTTGTTATAAACTAACCAAAAACTCCCCTGGGCATGCTGGACCCAAATAATTCCTTAAAATACTAAATTAATTGAGACAGCTTAGTAGATAAAATAGTGTTTTTACTTAAGGTAAAGAGATAAAAAAGGTCTGACATTTAGTCTCACGTGATCTTTATCAAGGACAGTACAGAGCATACAGGTTTTGCCTTGATAACCCACTGTAGCCGGAAGTCTTTGACTTTGATAAAGGTCACTCAGGTCCAAAATGCTGGATCATTTTCTGTTACCCTTATCTGAAAGAAAAATTCTTCTTAGTACAGTTGTCCTCATTTTTAATATTACTAAAAAAATTTTTTTAAATAAATAAAAGTACTTTTTTATAAGTAATTTAATTCTAGGAGGAATATTTTATGTTATTCTGTATCCAGCACAGTCTCTTCTACTGTGCCTTTTATTTCTGCAAAACTCTCTTCTCTGATCGAACATTACTGGCCTCTGATGGGGGTGGATCACGTGAACTGAGCTCCACCGATGTGAGTAAACAGAAACAAATGGTGAAGCAGAGTACAGACATCACGGTTCTTTTTTTTTTCCTTCTTTTTAAAATAACTCATTTATTAAGCAATGTAACTAAATGGAAATAGGAGACATTTATGTGTATAGTCACACTGTAGTTAAGATAATCGGGCCCAGCTGTTACACTCTTGTTTTCTTCTGGAAGAACATAACATTGCATGAAGCTAGCATGCGCAGGACAGACATAAGGAAGATGCTGAAGCTTGTACTTGAAGCCTGAATAATTTTCAATGTTGTTATTCAAAGAGTTTCTCATCACTCTGCCTGTGAAAGCTGTATTTTCAAGCTTATGTTCAGATTTGCATTTTCAACATGTAAATTACACACACTCTAACAACTGTTTCTAATTGCTCCCCCTTCAGTGCTTGCCCAGACAGGCCACCTTGAATCAATTACATACATAAGAGGCAGAGAAAGAGTTTACTTTATTGTCTGCAGAAGAAAATCCTGTCTGAAAACCATTTCTTTCTAGAACTGCCTACATTTGCACATTCTTCCCTTCAAAACTCATCTCAAGAGCAACTTACAAAGAGTTTTGCTTGCACAAATTGCTGTGCAATAGGAGAAATATTGATTGAGAGACAGGACTGCATCCAGTCTTTCTTGTGACTGATGAAAGTAAATGAATTCAGACTTCCTCTTCTACCCCGATCCTGTCCTTAGAGCAAACTGTGGCAAAAAAGAGAGATAACAATGTAAAGGGGTCGCATTTCTCTTGTAATAGTGGCTGAAGGAAAGCGGAAGAGAGGCAAGTGAGCTGTGACTGTATATGGGATGTCATGGATGGGACAGCACAGCCAGCTTAGAGCAAAATCCTGCCATTGGTAGAGAAGAAAGAAAGTAGGGAACAGGATACAGCCTGTGTCTCTACTATTCCTAACTTCTTGGGTTATTTGTAGTGTCCACAGATCGGTTCCCAATGTAGCCCACAGTGACTTATTTTACAAGCTCTGCAGAAGTTTTGTATATGATATTAAAGGATCCTTCCACCTATTAAACAATATACATGTAAAAAACACCTTTATTTATGTCTACTTTCAGGGATGTTTTCTTCACTGACCTTCTTCGATGCCATCCTCTCAAATAAAAATATTCCTACTACTACTGTGATCTGTATTCGGCTGCGGTGGGTTCAAAGAGCCACTACTGGAGACAGAGAACCAGTCTGACGGTAGCTGCACAGGTGTACCAGCACTAACTAAAGAAAGTAATTTGGCCTTCAAATTTTTTAGGCTGAAGCACATCCTTAGACAAAAATCAGAAAAAATCTGCAGGAGACTTCCTACCAAAGGCATCTGGATGTAAGTTCAAATTACTTCAAAGTCATAGATCTCTTTTTCTTGAGAGACTCTGGACAATTCTGGGTCAGACCTATCCTGCCCCACTCCACCCCTCATCCCACACCTCCCCTCCCCCAGCTATTACGAAAGAGGGCTACATGCTCATTTTTAGGAGTCTCATATCTGTGAAATGGTTACTTTATATAACTTTAGATAAAATAGCTTTGATACTAATTTTTTAGGAGTTGCTTGGAAGCTAGTTTCAACTCTACTAACATAATTGCTGTAATTTCCAGGAGAAAAACATGATCTTTGTAAAAGGAAAGAATCTACTACAGGTGTTTTTGTTTCTGGACAAGGTTCAGTTAAATCTGAAGTTAAGGTGCCTTCAGCCATCTTGTATCCTACTCATGGGAGCTCACTCTGTGTTTCAATGAAGTGTAAACATCCAAACTTCCACTTATAAAACTGTGGTCGGCTCCAGAAATAGCATGTTTAAGAAGAATGATTTAACTCAGGTTGTTTTGCTCCATAGAAAGAGCCTCATATGACTGTACTTACATTAATTATATGAAGGTTGCATTTTTGGCCAGAAAAATGTGTATTGCATTACATATGCTTAGAAGAAATGCATGAAACGGAATTATTATTATTATTATTATTATTATTATGCCAGGAAGATTTGGACTAATTCACCTCTGCAGGCACTTCTCTCTGCATCTTCCAATGAGACTTTTGACATTCCGGTCTTTTATATCTAGAGTTAAATTTGAGCTCTACATAGTCTCGTCATTCCTGACCCTACTGACTCTTACACCCATCACATGGCATCATTTTGCTTCTCTGGGATTGTTCAGGGAAAGAGAGATTCATTTCAGAAAATTTCCTAGAAGATTTTAACAGAACTATATGTTTTATAAAATCCTACCAGTAGCTGGCATGGCATTAGAGGGGAAACAAGAGTACTCAGAAGCGAGAAAGGAGCAGAAGATCCTACATGGATGCTCACAAAGGAACACAGCTCAGTCCTACTCCCACAACGGCAAGGGGGAAAGTCCTTGCCATTTACTCTATAGAACTGTTATTACTATTACTGTTATTACTATCCCAGTGGAACAGCAAAAATAGCATCCCATTTTGCATCTGGCTTCCAGCTTCATATTAGCAGAAATGTAGGACACATGGGAAGCAAAACAGGCCACACAAAAGGGGAGCCAGTCAATCTGATTTTATGTCTTTGATTCACTCATTCTCAGTTTTCCTCAGCCTTGAGGAATGGTAGCCCTCAGAAAAAAAAGTGCAGCTAAGTAAGGCCATGTTACGCAGCTTGAGTGGTTAACAGAGTAGTTACAAAGCTACTGGGCACCTCATCACTGACTTAACCAGTTAGGGCATCAAATGCATGACATATGGCTGGTTGGTGACTGTCCCCTTAGCAGTAACAATCAAATGGTCTGTCAACCTTCCTCAGAGCAATAACTATATTTAAATGACCCTTCACCTGTACAAGTCCAACATAAGAAAATAAGCTCTAAGTCACTGACATGCTAAGAAAGCGAGCAGAGCAAATCCAGCACACACAAAAGCATGCATCAAGTTGAAGTACACATTCTGATTTTTTCCAGTAAAAAACACCAAGCTCCATGCCCAGCTCTTTCCACAGATCATATCCAGAATTCAGAAGAGTCCCTGAGCTGGCACAGACTAATTAAGAAGAAAGGGAAAGATCATATTTATATGTAAACGATACTCTATAAAAGAAACACTATCAATAATGTAGTGGTAAAATACTTGAAAGGAAATGGATTTTTGATGAAGTCAGTTTTTCAAAGTCTTTCTTCAGATAAGAGAATAATACTTTTAAATTGCTATTCACGCTGACCACTGCCACTTGTTAACATTTTGCCCTGGGAAGAAAACACAGCTTAGCAGTACAAGGGCTCTATAATAAGCATATTTATCTCCTTGGGATTCTTGTTGTTTTTTTCCTCAGTACTGTAAACCACATACCACTTGGGCTGACTCACACAGACCTCAGGAGGAAGACACAGAAAAGAGGGCTGTTTTCTCATGAGAAGTTCGACATGGTGAAATTCCTCTTCCATTTCAGAAGCTCCAAAGCTGATTTGCACCCAGCTTGACCTGGCAGATGTAACTCTTCTTCTCTCACTCCTAACTTGTCTGCAGTTGGGTAAGGTTCATAGCTGTTTGGAGTGCCCCAATGGCTTTCCTGGTTGGAGCTATAAAAAAAGTCTGGGCCTACTCAAATATCAGCACAAGGGCAATATCATAGGCGCTCCTTGGAACCAGCAGAAAGAATGGGGCAGATGAGCTGGCAGACAGCATTCCTGTCGTAGCCCACAAGCAATTACCATATGTTTGGCTCCAAACTAGGCAGCAGAGAGGCCAGAACAATGCAGAGAATTCAGGTGATTTTGTTATCTCTCAGTGAAGACAGGGAGCTTTGAAGCTTGCAAGCATCACCTACATTCTCTGCCTTTCCTTTCCAAAGCATTACTTCAGAGTACTAGCAAGAGGAATCTTCCTCTTAAACACTCTTAAAGATTTGGTTTCCAAAAGGGGCTTTGTTCTGTAGTGGCTTTGGATATACTGCCACTCTGAATTTGCTCCTGTTTGTTGTAATACAATGAAGGCTTTTAGCTTGCTCAGTTAAAGAAAATTAGGGGGAAGGCACTTCCAAACTGTATATATATCCCATGGGCTTACAGCATGTAATGGACTACACTTCAGAGACCTTTCATTTCAGCACTGGAACAGGTTGCTGAGAGAAGCTGTGGATGTCCCATCCACAGCAGTGTTCAAGGCCAGGCTGGATGGGGCTTTGAGCAACCTGGTCTAAGTGGAAGGTGTCCCTGCCCATGGCAAGGAGTTGGAACTAGACAATAATTAAGGTCCTTTCCAATGCGAACTATTCTGTGATTCTCTGACCCTGTGATCTAGTTTAGACCCAGCAAATCTCCACAGTTCAACAAAGTGATCAGTATAAAAAAAAGTAGGATCAGAAAGCTCAAAAACAACTGCAAGCACCAGGTTAAGAATTTGCACTCAGACTCAACTGGTTTGAGTACTCAGCAGTGATGAGGGCACACCTCAAGTGCTGTGTCCAGTTCTGGGGGCCTCAATTCAGGAAGGACATTGAGGTGCTGAAGAAGGACAACAATGCTCATGAAGGGTCTGGAGGGTTAATCCTATGAAGAATGGCTGAAGGAGTTGGGGTTGTTTAGCCTGGAGAAGAGGACGCTCAGGGGAGACCTTATTGCTCTATAGAAATCCCTGAATGGAGTCTGTAGCCAGGTGGGGGCACAAGGCAACAAGTGACAGGACAAGAGGAAATGGCCTCAAGTGGTGCCAGAGGAGGTTCAGGTTGGACATCAAAAGGAATTTATTCACAGAAAGAGTGATTAAACATTGGAATGGGCTGCCCAGAAAGGTGGTGGAGTCACCATCCATGGAGGGGTTTAAGAAAAGACTGGACATGGCACTTAGTGCCATGGTCTAGATAACATGGTGTTTGGTCAAAGGTTGGAATCAATGGTCTTGGGAGTCTTTTCCAACCAATTGATCCCTTGAGTTTTTGATTCTGTGTTAAGGGGGATGTCTTCACACCTCAACTTCACCCCATTTCAGGTGTTGGAGATGGTCAAGGGAGTCTCCAACAACGAAGAAGCTTAAGCTACATAAATTTAAGATCTTGTTAGGTTGCCAATCTTATGCCTATACCGCAAGAGCCATTCTATTATATAAACCAAAAAATAAATTGATCTGCCACTGCTACAAATGCTAGTCAAGATTTTTTTTCTTTGGTTCTACATTAGTTTGCATACCACCTCTTCTTCCACACTGGAGGGACACAGGCCTAAATGGCCAGGAAAAAAATCTTACATGTGCAGAGATGAACTGAGAAAGGGTAAGAAAAGAGAACATCAAGTACAGGTTACAAGGTTCCACCTTCTACTGTGAAGGCAGGTGGGATTTGTAGACAGCCTGATCTTGGGCTGCCTTGGAGCAACATCAGTGCCCTCAAATGAGCCACTGACACACTGAACACCAGTGCTCAGAGCAAGGTCAGGTCATGATCCCAGGGAGAAATGCTAACTTCTATTAGAGGCATACAAGAGATGTTAATTCAAAGCCAATATTCACCCCCTGCTCTTTTTGTGAGGCTGTAGTTCCAAGTACCACTGCTCCACACGGTGGCACAGGCTGCCACCACTCCAATATGCTGATAAGCAGTGCTCTCCTAAAGCACTGCCGCAGCACTGCTGGTTGCTATAAACATGTAGGTGTTTTTGTTACTAATGTGTGACCTTAGAGAATTTATTAATGAAAAACATTGCAGCTTCCAGAGGAAAACAGTTTTAGCCTGAAGCAGACTGTTGCTGAGGTTGGTGAGTAAAGCAACATGAAGTTAGCTAAACATGACCTAGAAAGGAAAAGAAAAAAACATTAGATTTGTTTCTTTATGGCTTTGTTATGGAAAACAATAACTTTGTGAAAGGCTTTTTTCTATTTTTTAATGGGTGTTTTTCTTGTGCAATTGCTCAAAGTAGACATCTAGGTATAAGATGGGGGTGGCCAGAATATTTCCTACATAAATATGTCCACCTAAACAGTTTAAAGCAATTTATGTAGTTTGTCTAAAAGGCATCTTGACCCCAGAGTTGACAGCTTGCTGTTTTATTTTTGTTTTGTGACGACTAAGAGTAAGTTCCAGTTTTAAAGTTGTACATGCAGGCTACACAGAATTATTAAGGTTATACAAAGACATTGGTTTAGTAAATGTCAGTGGCAAGAGAGCACAGTTTTTTCACAGAAAAAAAAGGGAATATGATTGTTTGAAGGGCGTTTGATAGTAAATGTAAAATATTCAACTTTGGGTTGTCTGTATGTCTGTAATTTTGCTCTGCGCACTTTTTCTTGAATGAGGATCAGCCTTTCTGCCCAACATCATGTTCAGTGGAGCTGAGAGATAATACCAGGCTGTAACAAAATCCTGTCCATCAGGAAGTCATCTAGGCCCCAATAGGTTGTTACCTTAAACCACTATTTATTTGTCCTTCAGTAAAAAGACAAAATTGTACAGGCTGAAAACCAGCAAGGAACAGACTTAATCACATCAAAGAATGAGAAGGGAAATGAACAAACCTGTTTCCAGCTTGGCTTTACTACTGTCCACACTTATGCCTCCAAGCAGCAAATAAACCCCAAATCTAAGCTTTTGAAAGCAGCACAAAAATCATAATCCTTTTTCTCTTGCTAATATGAAGAGAAAGACCAAGAGTCAAAGTATTCCCAAATTAAAAATCAAGTATTCCAGAACCATGTGAATAAATAAAAGGCAAAAAAAAGGAAGCTGCAAAAGTCAACTTTAAAGGACAACAAAGACCTCTGACAAACAACAGCTAAAATATGGAAAAATAAATAAATCTTGAGTGTGCCACATTCTGTGATCTAGAAGACTAAAATAACTTTTGGAGAGCCATGAATCAATATGAAGTATTTCAAAACTGTTGGCTCTCCCCCAGACACATCCCTAAAGACATACTGTGGGAACATTCTTTGCACAAAGTATTATAGCTGCAATATAGTTAGTAGCTTCCCATGAACTTATAGTTCCAGGATTACTGTAAATAAAGTATGTTGAACAAATTTAAAAGAAAAAAAGTATTTTCAGAACAAAAAGACTATATACTGTAAGGATATCCAAAACCACAACAGACCAGATGTTCAAAAATGCACAATGACAACTCCAACTTAGATGTACCACTGCCATTGCCAGCATCATATGCATCAACTTATGCTTAACCATGTAATTTACTGGGTTTGGAGGGGGGTAAGTACCATCTAAGAGAAATACTCCATGATCAGCAAAATGGGCTAACACAAGATGCTGTATATTATGAGACATGAAACATATTTCTTGTTTTAGAAAGCTTCTCTCCTCCCTTTTTCTTCTACCACACAGCTCCCATTTCCCACCCTAACCCTACTTCTAAGCCTGGTTTTAGTTATTTCTCTCTAATCTTCCCCACACCCACTAACCGCCCATAAGCAGCACCCAAATCCACAACAGTGAACGTTTGTGAGGAGTTTGCCAGTGCTGAGTCTTTAAAAGCAGCCAAATGAGTAAGTGTGGAGTCAGAGGTCAAAAAAAAGAAAAAAAAGCTGGGTGAGTAAACTCCATTCACAAAAAAAAGAGTCTAAAATTATGCAGAGTATGTTCTCAGTCTGGCAAGGCAAAACACATATTTCTTCTGCTCCTGTCCATCATTTCATGAGCGTGGCTGCCACTTTGGTTTACACTCAGTAACACCTTGCTCCCCAGGTAGTCCTACTGAAAACTGTGAGACAGGGCAGGGAATAGCATTCTCAGTATTAGCAGCAGCAGTGAGGCTGCTCCTTCATCAATCATCTATAATCTGTACTTTTATTAAAAATAGCTGATATCTGTGCTGAGAGTTTCCAGCCCTGGCACAACAACCCATTCAGGTTGTAAAGTGATTTAGTGCTCCAAATGCTGCAAGAAATCTTGTAACTGCCCAATTATCACTTGATGGCCACACCCCTTTGGCATCCTAGGGGCCATGTCACTGGAGATAAACTCTGTTTACGTCAATTTAGGATGTACAGCACACCTCTACGAAGCTGGATGGGTGCCCTTTTGCAGGATGTTCTGTACATTAAAGTCATGCAGCCAAGAGCCCTGAAGGTGTTGAAAGAGAAGAAAAGGCTTTTCATAGAGCTTAATCCAATTAAAGCACATTAATGAAGGTTAGCATCATATGTCACATTATCCAGACACATCCTTTCATGCACCATCATCTAACTGCAAAGTCTGATTTTCTTTTAAGGCTTTTCATCTTTACCAAGAAAATGTGATGGGAAATTCAACATTTAAAATACAGGTGGCTTAGATAAGATTTCTTCATCTTTCCTTTATTTTTCCCCATTCTCCCCCCCTCCCTCCAAGAAATATGATGCCTTTTTTAAAATAGTGGCTTGTTTCATCAGATAATACAAACTGGCATACATCCAAATAACATCTCCTAAAGCTTTTGTTTGAGGGATTGTAAGACCTTAGTGCAGATGAGTAGAGGAAGAAAAAAAGCAGGGAGATTGAAACACCACATACTGCAAATGAATAAAGGATTTCAGGTGCCATGGACTGCTGGAATTGTATCAGGCTAGATTTCTCTAATAGCTTTGAGAGCACCTTCCCGCCATCATCACATTAAACGCAGTTGTCAGAGAGAGGTCTGCCATCCTTGATCAAAAAAGAGGGAAAGGCTGATTCTCATTTCTGTACAACCCTCTTAATGCAACTTCAGCAGGGCAGGGGATACCAGAGGAGAGTTTATGCAGGCAGGTGAGCATCTCTGTGTGAAACTGCGAATTCCTTCTGAATTTTTCTGGGAGCAGCTGGAGAGCACAAATCTTCCCACTTAAAAGGGCTAACACTGGAACTAGGAGCAATCTAATTTCTAAAACTTGGGCAACAGATAAATCCATTAAAGATGGATGTGATGAGAATCCTACTGGAGAAAAATTTATTGGAGAAATTCAATAACGCCTTGAAAATACATCTTGTTCTCATCATTATTTTGTGACACAAGTATGACAACTTCTAACCATATCAGCCCCCAAGTTGGTTACTGCTACCTCCCCACAGAAGGCTACTGGTTTCATACCACAACTGTTAAGAGTACACCATTGCAGTCCTTATCCATGTCAGTGCAAATGCCAGTTGCCCATGTCACCTGGCAACAAAGGTTGCTTGGATTATTTGTGTTCAGAAGACCTACAAGAACACCCAAGATGTCACCCTCAGGAAGAGTCCCAATTGCTCATACCCACTTCTCAGCCAACTACAGAAAGAAAATAGATTATTGTAAGTATCCCACTGCTGACCCTCAATCTTCAGTCTTTATGTCTGTCCTAGGTTGCAATATAGATGTTTTTAAGTATTCTATTACCACCAGCTGTGGGCTGTTAGCTGTTATCACCTGCTAATGGCCCACCCCGGATGACAGACAATGGGCCATCAAGGACCCACCACATGACTCATAGACTTATCTCATCCCATTGTGGGATGCTCTGCCCAGGAGGGAGGAGCCAGGTGTTCCCACCTGGATATAACCTGGCCTTGGAAGTGCCTGAGCTAGCCCTGTCTACTGGGTTACCAGAGGGCAAGAGCTACCACTGGACCTTCAGCTGGAGACCAGACCTTCACAAGATCACCGCTTGAACTGAACTACTTCAGTTGGACTGCTACCACCACCCTAACAGGGTGTCAGGTTTGTCTTTGTCTATCTGACTTTGTCAGTGCTTTTCCTTATATTATTTCACTTATTTTTAATTTCAATCTTGACTTGTGATCTCCCATTGGTTTGTTTTCAGACCAACACAATGTCTTCTTGAAACTATTGCTGCAGGTAGACTGAAGTAGGCAACATACATTTTTGCTTTCCCTTCCAGCCAACAGGATGAAATGTTTTAGTTTCCCAACAAATCCCAAAATGCTGCACAACACATAGCACCCACTAGTGGCTTGGTCCAACTGGTGATGTAGGGCTCTGAGCACATATGCTGAAATTTATGTAATCTGTGCTCTGATATTTGCAGTGCTGGGTCTGAAAGAAAGAGGCAAGCGCCAGACCTGCTGGGCCTCTTCAACAGAATTAGTGAGAGACTGAAAGGATTAATGGAATATGAAGGGAAGGAACTGCATGCGAGGAGCATCCAGAGCCTACAAAGAATGCTTGGGTTTTAACAGATACCTGCGTTGGGATTTACTAAGTTCGTTGTGTCCTTCAAGCAAAGAAAGCAAGGCAGGAGACATGACCAGTGTGCTTAATTTCTCACTTTCATTTAAAGTGTTACTGAGGAGCAGGCCCTGTTGAGGACTACATACATTTCTGAAAATTCAGCTTAGACTTTGACACGTCTCATTGTCCATTGCTTTGCTACCTCACAGACTGAAACGAATGTTACTTCAAATCCAAGTCAAACCAACTTCTCCCAGCCTCCCTCTGTGAAAAGGAGCGGGACCAACACCCAATTTTAGAACTTAAAAGGTGTGAAAACTTATAACTGAAGATATCTACAGGAGTGGCTGATGCAAAACAAAAACGCAATGAAAAGGCATAAACCATATTGTGCTATTTTTATCTTCCTATTTCTCATGAGTCAAGCAAGTGCAAGTACTATTGCTGTAACCATTTCCCATGTATTTGTGCTTAGGACACTGCAGACATCATTTTTATTAAACTCCTATCCATTAACCTACTAGGGATAGATATTTCCTGGTAAGCACACAATTACTGAAGCTCATTCAGCATCAGGGTCGCCATCTGCAGCTTCACCCACTTTCCCTGAGACTCTCTGTCTTGTTCTACAACCTTCAGCCAATGTAAGAGATCAAAACCACTGTGAACTTACCCTCAAAGATTTGGGGATGGACCAAGTACAAATGTTTCACTGGCTTAGGTCAGTCTAATCTAATTCTAACATTCAGCACAGAGTACATATAACAGACACCTGGGAATCTAAGACAACTTGCTGTATACATACTCCCTGCTGGCTATATGTTGACAATTGAGATCAGTGGCAAGAACACAGCAAAATCCCACAAAGTCACTTCATTATTAACAGTTACCTATTCTGCAGCGATATGTGTGCCTTCCAGCAATATATGTGTGCTTTCCTAATGCCTTCAGTTCCATGTTAATTTCCTGATGCATAAGGTTTCTTTAGCATTCATTTAACAAATACAGATTTGGCACAAATATTACTCTCTGAACATGTAGATTCAGATAGCCTTAAACTCTGGAAAAGCTGGCACCCCATTATAGCCCCTTTCTGGTTTTATCCTGCTTCCAGTTATCACTGGTCACATTTATCATTGTATGAATGTAATTGTTAAATTGACATTTTATGAAAGAAGAAGGTTGTCCTTGTGACAGGCTTACATTTTTGTGTGCCGTGGTTTATATGAGTAGTAGCAGCCCTGACAAAGAGCACGTGACCTGATTTCCCAGATGTCTGTAAATGTACTTGGCGTTGAATTTTAAATCTGACTGAATTCAAAGCTCTTCATATAAAACACAATTCAAGTTAACTTTTATCTCTATTTTTTCCCTTTCTGTCTCTCAGCAGCTGTTCTTCTTTTATTATTTCATGTGCTATATTCAATATGCAAAGTTTACTTGTTTGTTAGAGTGCATTACACTTTCTAATGCATCTATCATGCTGAAAAACAGGAAAGTAGCATAAAGCCTCTCTTGTGAATTACGCCCCCCCCAGTTAAAGGAAGGCTTAATTAGAAGAAAAAAAAAAAAGAAATAAGAGAAATTTGCCTCTGAGCATCTAGAGAGCTTAAGAAAAATGTTCTTCAGCTTTATGAAAGTTTAAAAATTAAAATACCAGTGAATTTAATGCTTAGAAATGACAATGACTGGTCCTGGGAATTTTCCTTCAAAGGATGATTTGAGAACTAAGACACAGATAGGAGACCTGGATTCTGTTCTACATCTATCAACAGCTTACTGGTTAACCTCTCAGGCTATGCCAGCTCTAGAGGTAGTTAGAAAAATAATTCACATCCTCATCTGAACCAATACAGGGACCTATGGGAGTGGGGGTTTTAGATACAACAGCTACACCTACTTTTACCCTTCCTTATGTTAATTCTGCCAAAACTGAGCCAAAGACATACAGCTCAGTCCTGCCTCAGAAGTCTTTCCTCACTACAGCTTCCTGGATTATAAAACACCGGAGCTTTGTTGTTAAGTTTCTCTGGAGCAGAAAGGTCACAAGGGTTGGATCTGGGTATTTCTTTGCAGCAGTTGGGATTATGAGACAGTAGGAGAAACCTGGCCTGGGCTGTGCAAAATTAACTCCAGCTAATTCACCCTCCCCAAAGTCCCCGCAGCTGAAGATCACTCCTGCGGAATTCCAGATGGACACTGCACCCCTCCTTATGGAATCCATCCATATCTCCACAGCATGAGGCACAGCACTGAACAGCTTTCAAAACTGTGCACACTGTAGGGCATTATTAGTAATAAATAAAATCAAACAACAGAATTAATGCTCATTTAAATAAACATTAGGAATATCACTAGTTACTGGGGCACATGTGAACTACATCCCTATGAGTATGTTTTTTACAGGTGCATATAAAAGGACAGTGCACTTAATATTTTTATACTTTTTTTTTTAAAGTTAGGCTCAATCTAATCAACAGAGCTCAATGTATGAATTTTGGAAATGGGTGTAGCTTATTTCCAAAAGCATGTGGTCACAAAAAAGTTCACATCCCTGACCAATTTTCTGGCAGGTTTTGCTGGTGGTTTATAATTTCAACAGAGTTTCATGGGGGCAAAATTCCTTACAGCTCCCTGCCTGGCACCTGAGTCAGAGGCTGGAGTGTGTCTCCAGCAGCTGGCCAGGCAATGTGCTTCAAAGTTCAGCCCATATTCTTTCATGATAAATTTTCAAAGGTCCACTCTTCATGGAGCAGAGCAATATGAGATCTAACACTATCCTCCATGAAACAGAATAATCTTGTTCTACCCACCACTTCTTCAAGTCCAAATATCCCCCGTTTTCCATATTAAGCAGAATTTTTGGTCATCAACAACTGAAATGGAGCCATCAGGCAAGGTTATAACACAGATGTTGTCTGACTTCATTCAAAGTTCAGTGCCGAACTACATGTATGTAGCTACAGTGAGCTGTAACTCTGGCCATCCTCTGCAGCCTGGTCTGGCCCAGCAAACATTAATCTCTTTCTAATTGGGTCACTGTGGTCTGTGTTGTAACTCATTCATGCAGCTCCCTTGCTTTAAAAGCTCACAGCATTCTTGTCTCTAGACCTAGCCACAGCACATTCCCAGCAGGACCTGCTGGAAACTGTCTGTTCATGGGCCAAAAGCCCAACACAAAATTTAAACACACTGCAACGTTTTGGGGAAAAAAAATATGAACTTGGTACTCAGCCTATAGCTTGTATGTGTTTTGTTTCCAGGCTATTTGGTCTTTCTGAATGCTATCTTAATGTTTTGCAAATACTATTTCTTTCCCAATCTATCTGCATGCTAACATTTTCAAGCAATCTGAAACCACAGTCTGAAATGGTATTTAAGTGCCTAAAATCCTTTAAAACTTCTATTTGCCTTTTAAATACAGGTCTGTTTGACTCAGAATTAGATCTACAATCAGAAATTATGAGCTAAACGTGTTTCTAATTTTAACTCTACAGCCACATAGCCAACATTACATAACTTGTGTAGCCCTGAGAGATTGTAGTTAAGATTGGGTTTCAGAGAGGCAACTGAGCTAGAAAATACCCATTTTAAAAATACCTGCAAAATTATGATGCAAATATTTTAAAAAATGAGGCTGAAAAAGGAATTAATTAAACTTCACTGCTCAAAAGCACAAAGGATCTTGATCTGCACTGCAGAGAAAGTGCATATTCACTTCGTAGGAAGATCAGATCCTTCAGATTACTATTTTCTTTCAAGTACATTGGATCTATTTAAAGTGTCCTGCCCTTAATCCACCAAATATTTAATTATTCATATGAAAGAGTAACCATTTCAACAGGAGTGGTTTAGCAAACTCCAAGCTAATGGCCACGAGTGGCCTGATACAAGTCACTCCAGACAAGGTAATAGCTCAATTCCCTGTCACCTTCTCTTTGGGTGACTTCCCTACTCAGATATTATTAATAGGTCTGCATGCCTTCCAAATCAGGTCTGCCTTGACACACTGCTGAGGGAGAACAAAATTACCTAAACCAGGCCACAGTCATCTGCCAGGTTAGTCTAAAGTGAGACTTAAGTGCTTTAGAGCACTGCAGTCATAACCACTCACTTGGTCCCACGGGTGCTTCTGCCTCCTGACCCACCAGATGGAAAAAGCTGAGACTGAAACGTCTTGGAAAACACCTCATCCTACACCAGCCCTGATGTGACTGCAGATCACAACATGGTCTTCTGTTGTGATCCCGAGGTTTTCCTTTTTTCTTCCTGACTGTACAAGGGAAAACGCCCTAGACCTCAGTCCCTGGGACAGATCATCACCAACAGCAACCAAGAGCATAGAGATGACTATCCACACCTGATATCCACACCTCCTTACATTTCTGAGGCTTTTTAGGCTCCTGAAAAGCTGCTGTCAGTACTGTACAAACATTCGGTTTGCAGCTGAATCCCAGCAGTTCAGAGATCATAATGGAATCACTAAAAATAATAGAGCAGAGTAAAAAAAAGTGATGCCTGATCCACAGTTTCACAGGTTCTTCCATATCTATTAGTTCTTTGTGGCAAATAGCTTATCTGTTAATGTCCCCAACATATCAGCTCTATGCCTGAGAAGACTGGTAAGCAATAAATAAAATGCAAGACTGAAACAGTAGAAAGAATAAATTTGTATTTTTTTCAAAGTTCCTCAGCAACTGGACATACACAGAGAGAATAAACCATATATTTATGTATGCCTGTAGGAGTACAGAAATTCAGAGTTTGGTGTGAGGAATGGGAAGAAAGGCTGCAGGAGGAGAGAAGCAGGAGAACTGTTCTAGAGGTAGGAAGGGCTAAAATCTTATTTCAGGCATCTGTCTAGGAAGTGATCAGCAGACGGAAAGCTCACAACATCTGGCATTTAAAGAGAAAGTTGATATTTAACAGGATTTCCTCCATCTTTCAAAATATTGATTTTTTAAAATGAACAGCTTTTAAAAAGCACATACATACATACAAAAAACAACCCTCAAAAGCAAGCTAGCCAAAGTGCTGGGTCTTAGCACATCATGCAGCTGTCTCAAATGTGGTTACCATCTGTCCCAAGGGTGGATTTAAACCTGACAGACCAGAAATTAAGGAACTGTTGTCCTCAGCTGATCAGTCATATCATTTTCACAATTCAACCTAACCTTAAAGTCCATCCACAATTCCCGGGGGCCATGGTCAAAATATTATTATGTACAGCATTATATTGTTATGTACAGCTGAAAGGCGCACTGACCACAAACACATCCTGCCTCCTGCCCCAACACAAGGAGCAGGGCAGGAATGGGGCTCATGGTGCTGCTTCTCCACAGCAGTCCGGTGCCTGTGTTTCCTGCCTTTCCCCCATGAGACAGTAGCAGAACAGGACTGCAAAGAGCTATTTTGCAGGAAAAGATGTGTGTGGTGTGGTTCATAGCTATCTGTGCTTACAAGACTCCTCTAGACTGTGCTGGCTGTTCTCCTCAAAGTATTATGTATTTAGATACATAAAATAAGTATTTATCATATCAAGAGCCAGAAAAAAAGGCTAGGTTTATCTATTCTCACAGGAAGTTACATATTTCTATATGTATGTATTTCTTGGATGTCAATGATTTTATAATGTAGAGAAGTATTGCTGAGAAAGTGTCCTTCTTTTAACAGAAAATAATCTGATCTCTCCAGTTTCCAAACGAGCCAAACTCTCCATACACTCAAGCTTGTTAAATCAGTTGTGACTATGACCAGAACTGTCATTGTGTTCTCAAAAACAAGGTTCTAATGATCTATGCTGCTATCTTGGAAATGAATTATAAATACCTTTTAAAACAGAGTAGTGACATTTTAGTTTTCCATAGCAACTTTTAAATCAAGCGTTGCCTCCACATGTCAAGTCAGTGTGGACGAAAACACCACATATGGATTAAGGTGGATATTAAAGAGGGAGCAATATCCCAAAAAGGCCCTCTTTCAGAAAGGGAATTTCTTTTTCAGCTCCATTTCTTAATCTGAAGTATACCCTTCTTCCAAATTGAAAAAACATGTGCATGGAAAAAAATGTAATAGGAAACTTGGAGGAACGAGCCGCAACAGGAGGACATCATTAAAAAATTCTAAGTTTAGAGCTGAAGAAGGCCAGGAAGTGTCATTCACTTCTTAAGCCCTGGTAACAAACCTAGACTTGGGTTGGAAAAATCTCCGTCATAAACAAATTTCAATACATGCCCAGAATGAAAGTTAAATAAAACCCAGGCCACGTACATAAAACTGTAAATCAAATCCTAACAATGATGCCCCAAAAGAGTCAACGACCTTAGTCCAGATAAAAGCCAGCTTAATTTGTTACATCTGAGTGCTATTCCGTTGTCCTAAATTCCATCTCAGCCCCTGAGCCTGGTGTTTCCTTTTCGCTAAATGCTTTTGAAAGCCTGAAGATAGCCAAGGGAAAACACTAAGTACAAAGACTCATATGCAATTTTGGCCATGATAATACGTCCTAGATGATAAAGGGCTTTTCCCTTCCAAATTTTTTTCCTCTGAGTTAAAACTACCTTACCCCAAGCCCTTACCAAGAAGTTCATCTTCTCTGCATGAAAAGGCATGACTAAGAAAGAAGAGGATGGACAGTGTCATCCCTCAAGGTCTCAGGCTTTCCTTGCAAAACAAAGGAAACAAATTCTTGCACAGTACAGTGTACAAAAGCCAGTGATGTACAGTTCACTGGAGCAGGGGGTACTGTGCCTTCACGAGTTACAAGCCCATATTCCCTGAAGAACTCCATGATGAGGAGGAGATGGACACGAGCCAGCTGAACTGTTGCTTTTCATGTAGCAACTTATCTTCTATGTAATTTCATTCACTTCAAAATCTTTCTTTGAAAAATGATGTGGAACTAATGCAGCAGCTACAGAACACTGCTGCTGCATACCTGGTTTGCTACACGGGCCACTCTGGAAAGCAACTGAGGAGACTGGATAGTCTCCTCTTCTACAAGTATCAGGATCTGCCCATGCAAATGGCTGATCACTAGGAGTGGGCCAGTATTAAGGATGGCTTTTGAAGATGACTCCATAAGCTACAAAATCTCACTGCTGCACCTAAACAAGCCATTTGTAAAATCCTGGACAAAGACTTTCTTTTGGATTTCTTTCAAAGTTCCTCAGCAATTGGACATACACAAAGCTGCTTGCACTGAACATGCATGATTTCCTTCTATGCAGTATATGACTTGGTTCTCTAATTCAGATGCTAGACAATTGATTCTAATTTCTTATCTATTTTTACAGGATCAAACCTAACAACATAATCTTCAGGTTTACTAACACGACCAAATATTCTGCTCTCTCCCTTCTCTCCTAATGACCTGGGGCTGTGAATAGGCTGTTGTTCTGACACTAAAGGGTGTGAATGACACATTAGCATTCAAAGTTAGTGCAGGAACTGGTTGTTTGGCATCCCTGAATTTATGCCCATCTGTCAAAGTGGTTTTGTTCCCGCAAACAGTCATATGTTGGTGGCAAGAGACAGGACAGGCACCAGGTGTGAGTTCAGAGTAGATGCGGCTAGAGCGTTAAAAGGAAAAAAAAAGAAGGAAATAAAAAGAAGGAAAAAGGAAAAAAGTCTTGCTTTGCAAGTAGCTGCTTCTGATAGCAAGTAATCAAGACATATAGAGATTACAGACTCCGATTTCTTGACACTTTGAGGCATTATGCCACAAACAAATGCTTTTATCCTTAAAATGTTTCATTGTTGGGGATTAACATTTGAAAAGCCTAACTAAGGGACAATATTGTCCCCCACAGAAAATAAGCAACCTCCACAAATTCAGTGGATATCCTTTGAAGTATGCTGAAAAACCTACCCTTACATAAGACTTCATTTTATTAGTGGAGGGCTGATGTTTCTTGTTCTTTCAAATAAGCTACAGGCACTCAAACAGACATAAACCTGGTAAAGTTGTCCCATGAAGAAAAGAAAAGGCAAGATTTGCATTTTGGGAACACCATTTTCTTCATTCAGATCACAGCAAAAAAAACCAAAAAAGGTTTACTACTTCAACAGTAAGAAAATTGAGATTTGTCTAAAACTGTGAGCGACATTTAGAGCTTAAGGACATGGACATGTGTTAGATATTCAGTAGCTTGTGCAAGGATGTTTAGGAGATTTAGTCTAATAGAAAGCACCCAAATCTCTTACAGGAGACTCCAATTTTTCTCCCTCTGTAGTTGATTAAGAGAGTCTTCCTACCACATATGACTTTCAGGAGGACAGACCTCTAATGAGAGAAGGGTCACCCCTTAAATACCCTGAGAAAAGGTGGAGGAGAATCAGAAAGGCAATGGGATGGGGGAACAAAAATTGGGAAACATGAGAACAGTACCCTCTCATACCTTGGGTACATTGAAAAGAGAAGGTGCTTTTTGGTGCCAAAATGACACAGGAATTCAAAATGTTATCAGGTATTTTGGCTCCCACAGCTGGACCACTCATGATGGATAACTCCTCACATTTCTGCATGTAAAACTGATGTGCAGCCCAGACATCCCTCAAGAGGTCTGGGGGCACCCTCAGGGCTCACAGCCCTGACAGAGGCTGGCTGTATTCACTGAGACATCCCTCAAGGACAATCTGTCCCAGCTAGCAGATATTACTGGTACTTTGGAGGACATATATCAAGATCCTGTGTCCTGCAATAAACTGAACTAGCAGTCTTCGACAATAAATTTGGGGGAAAGAAAAAAGGAGTACAGGAGTATCCTCTTTGATGGAAGGGTGGTGAGTGTGAAAGCATCACTTAGGTATCAGACTATAGTCTCAGTTTGGCAGATCTAGATAGAAAATATCAGATTTGCAAGACAACTTTGTGTACAAGTAGGTACCAGGCATTAAAAAAAAAAAAAAAAAAGAGAAGACTCATGAGACTCATGCTAAAGCTGTAGGGAAAAATATAACAAGTAAACATCTTTCTTCCCACATCAAGGTAACTTGTAAGTTAACAAACCAGAAACAGATGTTTCATATCTTACTTTCAGCATCAGCAGCTCCCTAAAATGATTCCTGAGTTTTGTCATCTTTGATGTTCTGCTCAAAGCCAATCATTTAGAGACAGAAAGAGTTCTGACAGCTCTATGCTGGCTGGTGTTTCCAGCTATGCTTTCTTGCCTGCAATTAAAACATTATCCTTTATACCCTTGTGATAAAAAAAATGACAACATTTTTTTCTTAGCATCCAAATATTTAATGTATTCAGACTTTTATGACAGTTTAGGATATTTCTAATGAAAACAGGAAATTAAAAGAAATGTAAATAAAATAGAGGTGTTGGAATAATCCCATAATGCCCCCTTTATTCCCATGATGCTCAGGTGGTGAGGGTTGCTAAACCCTTTCAGTTACGTTAACACAAATTAAAATCATATTAAGGTGCAATTCCCAACTGTAGCTCACATATTAATTTAAGTGCCATTAATGTGGGCAGACGACCCTGATATTTATTGCAAATGCAAAGAGAAAGACACAGAGAGAGGGCAGAGAATGTAATTGCTTCACAGTAAGTGGAAGAATTTCTGGATGAAATAGTACTAGCAGTACTTATTAAATTTCATAACAGGATGTTCTCAGCTCAAATATCCTCTTTACTCCTTGATTTAATAACTGAGACTGACAGAGGAAAACCACTATGAAACCAGACAAATATAAAAGTCTTACTTATTTTAAATTGTTTTTCCCCCTGTAGCATTGCTGCCCCAGACTCTGGATTCCTGAGGTTCGAGTGCACTGCTACATATCTCACTTCATGTACGAAGGGGAAGACAATTTTACCCTTCCAGGTTCCTTCATTACCAGTTCTTAAACCAGCTCTGCAATTAGATTTTAGTTATCTTCTGGGTCTCTGTCCACTTTCCCCTGGTCCCAGTCCCTGTCCTCCAATAAAAACACCTTTCCATCCTCTGAATTTTCAGAGCAGATTAAACAGTCACCTCTGCCTACTTGGCAGATCAATTAACTCTAATAAGCTGGCATACAATTCTCAGCTTTGTCATGAAACCTTCACAAAGAGAGGTTGAAAGTTTGACAGACCCTTTGTCTTTTATTGACCCTATTCCCCTTTGAGAATCCTCAGGTGTAAACACCAAGGGTTCCCACTTTCTCTCCAGCAGAGCATAATGAAGTTAGAAAGGGCTGAAGCCTTCCTTTCCTCAAGCAACCCAGCACTATCCCTTGCTTTGGATACGCCAATATTTCCTGTGCCTCCTTCAAACTGTCTCCTTTCCCAGACAGATTGTTAATGACTGTTCCCAGGACAGCCTAAGCCTTTAAAAGGCTGGTAACTCATTATGGGGTAACAATGTCCCTTTTGCTAAGGAATCCCTCCAACATAAAAGTTCTGCCTTGCCATAAATTAATCCTTGTATTTCCCATCACATATTTGTAGGCAACCACACTTAATACATACTTCATGACTAATACCTATCACTCATGACTGACTATGGATTAAAATCAGACAGAGAAGCAAATTTCAGGGTGAGAAGAGGTTTGGAATGGCAGCTGTCTACATAGGAAACAGGATCAGATAATAAGCCTGCCATGATTTACAACAAACATTGCTGCGACCATCTGCACTGCGCCATTAGAGTTTTTTGGGGGGCTTGCATTCCTTTTTCCTACACTGCCAATCTTACACCTATTTCACTCTCATTTAGATTATTTCTTGTGCGGCCTTTCTCATGCTGATTGAATCTACCAAAATAAAATGAAAATTTTAAAAATGCAGACCAGAAAACACATTGATACTTAGCCAGAAGATTAGTAACACATTTTGAAGTATGGCCACAAACAATATAAATACATATCCAAACAAGGATTCTTTTCAGTGTCTCCCACATGTGCATTTTATATATATATATATCTATATGAGAAAAATGAGGTTCACTCTCCTGTGAGAAGTTCAAAGTTTAATAAAGGACAATAGGTGACAGACATAATAAAGCAAAATTTACAGCACTGGGTACCCTTGGCATGCAGCCAAGAGCACACCTGCTATTGCAGAGACACCCTTTACATACCTTTATTATTGCATCAGCCTAATGCATATTCACAAACAATTATACATATTCAAACTTTTCCCTAAACTAGTTTACATATTCCAGGAACTGTTTAGCATGGCTCCTTGGGTCCCCCTTTTTAGAGCATGCGTATTTCTTGGCTGTGGTTTTAGTCAGTGTTTATTATCACCTCCAGCTTGGGCTTTGGTCCATGGTTTCTGCAGACGGTTGTTGTTGATAGTTGGCAAGTCAGTAGCGGGGGTCTTCATCATATGTTCATTGGATGTCATCCAAGCAGACAGTTCAATTACCACAAGCATAACTATATCAGCTGCTTTACTACTATGTCTAAGTTTAGTTAATAACAGAAATAAAGGCATTAGTTATTGTTACATAAAGTGTATCTTTATAGCAAAGCTACTTTAACATTATACATATAGCACTCACTTTAATATCTGCGGAATATATTACACTATTATAATATGTATTTATCACATATATATATGTACACACGCAGAATCAAAACCTGTTGTGTAGTGAGATGAGGTAAGGACTATCTTTTCCTATATCAAGTAAGCACAACCCAGGCATCCATTTCTTAGGCATTCAAACAAACGGCTATAATATTCTGCCTCACTGCTCTTCTCTGACTCCACCTGCAGTGCTGCATCCAGCTCTGGGATCCTAAGCAGAGGAAAGATATGGACCTGTCGAAACAGGTCCAGAGGAGGGCCAGAACAAATTATCAGAGGAATGGAGCATCTCTCCTGTGAGAAAAGGCTGAGAAAGTAGGAAGTGTTAAACCTGGGGAAGAGAAGGTACCAGGGAGATGATATTGTGCCTTTCAATACTTAAAAAGGGCTGAGAGGGATCAATCTGATTTTTATTTATGCTTCAACATATGTTATATTTTTCTAAGGGCTATACATGTACTGGTAACCCTGTCCCCGAGAAGGCTTTGCCTGGTAGCCAATCAGAGCAGACAAAACTTTCACAATCAGACTGCAAGTGACTTCCCCCCACCCACTAGCCGTTGGGGGCAAATGCCCGGATGCCCGAGAAGAATGCCCGCGAAATTGGTCTGGGGGAGGAACCTTAACACATAAAAGCAATTAACTGCAACACAAGGGGCCATTTGTTTTTGGGTTTTGTGGAGGGAGCGGGAGGGGCTAGCCTGTAGGGCCAGCTCGGGCCCCCCCCCCCCCTCCCTTTTTTTTTCTTTCCTGTGGTCCTGCATTCTTGTGTGTGCCTCCTTCGCCCTGCTTTGCCGTTCCCGCGAACCAGTTCGTCACCGCGAAGACCTCGTGCTTCGCTGCCTCCCCGACGGGGCGGGCGTCGCCGCAGCCAGCCGCCTCCGCCGCGTTTGCCAGCCGCAGCCGCTTGTACCCAGCCGTGACCGCCGCCGCCGTGTTCGCCGTGTTCCCCGCGTTGCCCGCGGCAACGAGCCCGCGGCACCCAACTTGTACCCAGTGCCATCCGCTGCCATCCGCAGCCACGCCCCGACTCTGAAAACTTGCAGCTGCTCCAGGAGCACGCCTGTACCCAGCAGCCTGTTCTCCGCCAACAGAAGGGGCAAGCAGCCTGCTGCTATTTGAAAATCGCGCCCAGCCTGCCCTGGGTGCTACGCAGCACGCACACTCTGTCTGCTGAGCTGGCGCCGACAAAGCGCTCAGAATTCCTTGTGATAACGCTGTCTCTGTCTTCTGTTTCTTTCCCTCTCTCTTCTTTTCCCCTCTCTGCTCTCTTTTCTATCTCCCTTTATCAAGAAATAGTTCTCAGATATAATATTGCCGCGTTTGCGCTTTACTTCTGCCCAAGAAATATATCAAAAGAATCCCCCTCGACTCCCTTTACATAGGAGAACAGGACAAGGGCTTATAAGAAAGATGGGGCCTGTAGTCATTAGACAAGGGCTAATGGCTTTAAACTACAAGATGGTAGGTTCAGACTGGACATAAAGAAGAAATTTTTTATGATGAAGGCAGTGAAACACTGGAACAGGTTGCCTAGAGGGGTAGTAGATGACCTGTCCCTGGAAGTGTTCAAGGTCAGGTTGGACAGGGCTGAGAACAACCTGATTTAATCAGAGGTGTTCCCGCTTATTGCAGGAGGGTTGGTCTAGCTGACCTGTAAAGGTCCCTTCCAACCCATACTATTCTGTGATTCTGATTCCAAGCCCTACTGGCTCTGGGAGTTTAGCTTCCAACTCTCAGAGGCATCTGGTTGCCAAGAGCCAGAGTGAAGGAGCTGGAAGGAGCCTCAATGCAGGCTCCCCTGCCTTCTCCTTCAGAGAAACTTTCAAGCTGAAGGTCTTCCCTTCACCCCTGCCACTGTCAGGTCTCATACCTCCTTAATCCTGACCCTTGCCCACTGACTTGACTTTCTGGCTCACACTCCAGGACCATGAAGTTGCTGGGCAATTGCTGAACCGAGGCTAACCCAAGTCACTGTCTCTGAGTGTTCTCATGGTGCTGATTCAATTCCAGGCCTCTTGTTAATGTCATAATGGCCAGAGGTCACACTCAGCACACAGTTCACCTGCCCTTTTGGAGCTGCCAGCTATCATTGATAGCCCACACTATATCACAGGTTTCTG
The DNA here is from genome assembly GCA_013397725.1 of Rhagologus leucostigma. NCBI lineage: Eukaryota > Metazoa > Chordata > Aves > Passeriformes > Rhagologus > Rhagologus leucostigma. The sequence continues at coordinate 51,944 of VZTD01005139.1, forward strand.
ACAAAAAATTTAAGTAGCAGCTGGTCCTCAGATCTGTCCAGGATCCTGAACACAGAAAGCTCTGCATTGCTATTGCCAGCAGCAATGGCATTCTGGGCAATCCCACAATTAGCTGCCGAACAAGCATGTGTTTTTGAGAACCTCTTGCTTTCTGTTCACTCCACTTATTGCTTGTCCTTGGGAAGAATTAAGATTATCATATGTTTTGGAGCATACCCAGAACCTTAGTTTTTATTCCTGGCTCTTTTCTATTAAAAGTTTAAAAGAGAGGTTAATACTATAGCCCTCACGTACGGTATCAGCAGAAGCTCCTTTAGTGTGAATATAGAGATCACAGGTATTTGGCAGCAAGTGCTTGTTCTCTTGTGTCCACTCAAGAAGACATAACAGCAACACATATCAAGCCTATTGATTGCAAATGCCAGCTCTGGGACTCCCATGGGAAAGCACCTCAGCTCCCAACAGGTCAGAAGCAACATACAGCTGAAAGCCAACCATGAGTCAAGTGATTCATAGATGAGTAAAAGGGGCTTCTTGGTTATGTTTTTCCTCTCTTGAGACAAAATTATGTTTCATGGATGGAGAGATGAAGAGCCTCTACAGAGCTCCTTGTGGATGCCTTCCATAGAATTCTAATGTATGCTAAGTTGAACCATTAATATTCATAGATCAGTGTTACTGCCAAAAGAAATAATTTTTACAACAAATTTAGCTTACTGCATTCTAAACTGTCAAATCTCTACAGGATTTTGAAGCTCAGAAACTTCTTTTAAGCTCTAGCCAAGTCCAGAAAACAAGACCATTTCTTAACTTCGATGAACTTCCATTGTTCTATCTTTCTTGCTCTTTTTCCAGAAAAACTAATCCTATGGATTCACCTTCTCAATTTCTCCAACTCACTATGAGTTTGAAGAGGTCAGCCACTACTGAAGCCATCAGAGAATATCCTTAGATGGTCCTTTAATATTTCAAAAGTATTTGAACAAATTTTTGTCAGACAGACAACACAATTACTTTTAGAATATACTGTTTTGTTCACTGCACTTCATTTTTCATATTTTTTTTCTAGTATAAATGTCTTGAATTAGGTGATCATTTCAGTAAAAAGTCTTAAATCAGCTTTAGCCTGACAGCATATATTATTTTTACTTTTATATATTGAATTGTCTTTTGAGCCTACTTTGTCCAGATATCACTGTGATTTATTAGGCTGGTGTTCAAACCTTAGCAGAGAACACCATAAAATATCATGTCACATGGTGGATTCCTTATATCCTAATCACCCAATTCTATTCAGTAATATAAGAGCAATCCACCTCTGAAGAAGCCATACTTCACTTTTCTCTAAGGAAAAAACTCAGTAAAACTATATGCTATTTGTCATACTGAAGGAAGAGGAAAAATAAAAAGGTAGCAGAGTAATGTAGTACAGCTGATATCTCAAATCAGGTTGGTTAAATTCTTCTTCCTTTCACTTGGACATTTATACCTTAAAAAATAAAATTTTCCTTAGATGGAAACATAGTTTCAGAGCTATGGCAAATTGCACTTCATGGTTATTAAAGTCTGTTAAAATGTGCCTAAATTCAATCCTTGCATGTGGGTTTCTTTAGAATTACATAGTGAGAGAGGTCTTTTCCAAAAATATGAATATATTTAAAAGAAAATCCTAGCTGCTACTTCTTACACAAAAACAATCTCAAAATAACCTGATGTCCAAACACTTTGATGGCCGAGACAGAATTTGAAGACGAACAACCTTTGAGCACATCCTGGAAACTAGAGACCCTTTATTTGTGTTCATCATCCATATCAGATTTGCTGGAGTGGAAGGATAAAAATGTGGCCTTGAGTTAAAGCAGCCTCACTGACATAGCAACATTTCCAGATCATAGCAATTGATCTGGCTGTGAAACTAAACTGGAATGCCACTGATCTATTTTCTTTGTAGGCTTACAAATCAGGAGGATTGGATTCCATGCAAGTTCATTGCCTAATTTGATTTTCAACCAAATCACAATTTGTAACAAAGGATTGTGGAGAACATCACAGGCATGTTTGTGGCAGAGATTCATACTGCTGCGAACTCACGTGTTGCCTGTTGTATAAAACAAACATAAAACAAGTATTTCTAGGTCATGCTAGGAATACTTTAAAAACAAATTGTGAATAGTCATCATAAAGCTTTGAATGTGTAAACATGCATTTGTTCACTTCTTTATACCATATTTTCCAACGGCAGAGCAGATCTTAGAAAGCTGCTATGACTCCTTGTCACTAATACAGCTGTTTTTCCTAGTCAATTCATACTCCTTCTGTGTGCTAGGAGTAAGTTTCAACATCATGCCAAGACTTACAGAGGGAAAGGTGCATGGGCTAAAGATGCACTGCAGATTTTTGTGCTTTGACTGCTTCTGTCTAGTTCTCTTTTACAAATCAACCAGTGTATCTCCAGAGTACAACATAGCACCATGTGGCAAATCCCATACTATTCCTCAGCAACCCTGTGCTGCACAGTACAGTGCAGTATATTGTAGAGTATTAAATTGAGCCACAGAAAAAAACTGCATTAGGATAGCGTTGCATACAGGGTCAGCCAGTCCTGCATCACCGGAGGAGTCGTGATCTCAAGCAGCACTGTGCAGACCTGGATGTATTATCCCGGGTGCCGGAGCTATGGCAGGGCTGGAGTGCACGTCCCCTTTTGGCTATGACGGATAGAACCTCTCCCAGTTCCATGTCACACTGCCTTGCCAACAGCATCCTTTCAAAGTGGGATATTGTGGACACTGAAAAGCTTTAACAGAGGAATTTTTCAGCTTTCTGCTGCATTCTGTGAGAACTTTATGTTTCTCACAGGAACTATGAAAAACACTGTTAAGGGTTTTTGTAAACTATTTCTCTATCTTTACACCTGCTGTTTTTACCAAAGGATTGTTATGATATCCTGATGAGGCTGACAGCTGGTCTGGGGACCTCACAGAGTCAGACCTGAAACTGGTCAGAATTTACCCGTGAGAGTTTACAGTGAAAATTTTGCAGCTTCAGTGAAACCCACAGAGAAAGCCAAGAAGATAATCAATGAGAGAAGATGTTCTGGACAGAAGGAGGGGATGTCCTTGTTATGGGACATTGAGAGTGTACCAGGAAGAAGTTGTGGATAATATGTAGCAACTATAGTTTTGCTTGTACAGCTAATTGTTTTATTACCTGAATGGTCTTTGTTTGTTAAACAGCCTTGTTATTGTTTGCTAAGCAGCCAATCCCAATAAGCAACAGCCATTGNAACTAGATAAAAACCCATCTGCATATTAATAAATAATTCCATTCTCCTGAATTCTGGATGCCTCGTTAATCTCTGGCCCGGGTACAACAGCAACAGGATATGTACAGCACACTGGTTAATTTATTATGCTATTCTATCCTGCTCTTTCAGTAAAAAAGGTTAGGAAGCACTACATCTAGCAAAACCCTCAAGGGTGGGTGTCTCAGTTTGGACACAAGTTTAGGAGAAAACACTCTGAAATGAGTGTTTCCTCTAAAAGGGTTCCAACAATCCCTTTTCACAAATAGGAAATGAATACTAGTGGATGAAAGTGAAAAAA
>VZTD01005145.1:0-11164 GCA_013397725.1 Rhagologus leucostigma
GTCCAAAACATGCCATTGGCATATAAACAGACCGATATTTTACAACACTATTTTTCCTGATCTATAGCTCTCATATTCTATTAGGTAATCCTTAGGCTACGACTGCTTCCCTTTCCTTCTTTTCATGGGGTTTCACATTTGGTTTAATATCTACACAAATTTCAGGTGAGTTAGCAAATGAGCATTTGAATCACGAAGCTTGACCATACTTGCCTTTATCTTGGTACTTTTTATTTTCTTTGTTACTTATTTAACCTACTCTGATCTTAAACTTACAAATTACTATTAAGAGCAGGAAGTGCATCATCTGGGGCTGTCTGATAATCCCCAAGAAGAACATGATCTCTGAGGTTCCCTATGCTACTTGCTTAAATCAGCAAGAGAAGACTCCTGACCTCTTCCCAGGCTGCTGCTAAAGCTCACAGCCAAAGATCTGGATCATAGTTTCGGTGGCTCTTGTGTTCCTAAGTCCTTGAGGGCAGGTATCTAGTGAACATACCTCACCCAAGTCCATCTCATTCTCCTAACAGCCTCTCTGACACCCCTTCCAGAGGCTCCCATGAAGCCCAGAACTCCAGCGTCTGTGCCCTGCTCATGGGGCAAACTGATGCCAAAGGAAGGCAAATGGTGTTTCTGACTCATGATTCAGACGTCATCCAGCACACAGTCTCAGAGCAGCCCTTCAGGCCTTTCCATGAGAACTGTGAAGGATGAACAGACCTCTTTGAATTACAGCTGAAATTGGAACACCTCTGATGACCCTCCTTTCTTTCTTTCTTTAGGAGGACAAATCCCTGTCTGAAACATAAATAACTCCTTCTGCTCAATGCTGCCAAACATTCCACAGACCCACTGAAAGGTTTTTTACAAGATCCTTCAAAGAATACACTCAAGGGTATATATCCATTGCTGCAAACAAGTTTCTCATTTCATGCAGTGATGCTGCAGTAGAAAGCTGGTGGCTCCAGGGGCACAGGAAGGGGGAGGGCTGGTGACTGAAGGGCAGCTGTGTTAGGTATTATCAATGGACAAGCAATGGCAGCTTGTATTTCTAGAACTCCATGTTCCTAGTTCAAGTATTTCAGTCAGCTGTATCATTACAGGACTCAGATAAAAGAAACACATTTGTCCAGGCTGATGCAAGATCCTGGGAAAGAGAAACCTGCTAAGACCATGGGCTGACAGAGATAAAGCTTCCCATGAGCATAAAACATGGAGTTTCTGAGCTTAGTCCTTTTACATCTAAGTCATGGGTTTGATCCCTGTATGAGCCATTCAGTTATGAGTTGGACTTGATGATGCTTGTGGGTCTCTTATAACTCACAATATTCTGTGATTCTGTGATCTCACAGAGCTGCGTGGTGGAGGCACCATTACTACCCTCTTCCCAGGTGTCTCCTGCCAGTGAGGTGTTTCTGGGCAGGCATACCTAGGACTGGGAACATCAACTCCTTAGTTGCTGGGGGGCCAGGAGAGTGTTTGGTGAACGGCTCTGCATCTTCTAGTCTTTGCATCTGGAATCGATATTCAGAGACAGGCTGGTGGTTATGATGTTCCTGTGCAGGAGTCTTCAAAGTGGGGTGCATGCACTCCTGGGGGTGTGCAAGACGATGCACTGAACTGTGGGGTGGAAGCATTAGAACTTTAGTGTTATACGTATAAAATTATCAGCTACTAAATGTACATATGCTGGGTGTACGTGTTTACAAATACTTACTGATAGGGGTGTACAATTGTGCCGGTTTGGCCGAAATCTAGTAATATAGCCCCTGAGAGAAAACCAGGTTGCAACCACCCTTCCCCCCCCACAGGGTTCGGGAAAAAGGGAAATTTTTCCTCGAAGGAAACTGAAAGAGATAAAAACTATTTATTTTAACAAATGCACAGGAAAAGGATAATGATGCTAAATAACGAATTAAAACCCCCGCTATAGAGAGAAACCTGGGAAGATTTCAGAGTCCTTCTGTAGGTGTGGTCTCTCTCCTCCTCGGAGCTGGTCGGTGAGGGCGTGGGCCCACCCCTGGGCCTCGGGGAGAAAATTCTCCTGATGTGTTCTGATGTTGTTGAAACAGTTCAGAAGAGAAGAAGGGAAAAAAAAAACCAAAATTCCAGGAAACAAAATTCAGCTCTCCATCTCACGCCAAGAGGGAAAAAAAAAAACCAGCTGGCTGAAGAAAAAGCAAGCAGGGTGCTCCCTTCGTGCCTTCCACAGTCAGACAACAACTGAGGAGTGTAATCTCTGTGTCCTTGAGAAGCTGCTTTGGAAAGTTCATCTGGGCTTTTTTTTTTTCAAGCTCAGTTTAAAGGCACAGAAAGGCACAATATTACTTTCTGGGCATAGAGCATGATAGGGGATACACATGATAGAGTCACCCCAAGACAACAATGAAACATTTTTGGAGAACACTGTTCTACTACTGTCAAAAAATATTTCATATGGGGTTTCTTACATTTTGCTATAACATCCAGTGTCCAACAGTGTCCAGTTCTGCAGAGCCTTCATGTACTCTCTGATTTCTTCGCTATCCTGCAGAAGTTCTGGTTTTTGTTAATTTTTGGGGGGCAAAAAAGGAAAGTTATTAAGCACTTCTTTCTGAGTGCCTGAGCTCAGGAACTGGGAAGGGGTTCTGGATGACTGTGGCCAGAGGCACTGAGGGAATAAATAGTAAGAAAAGAGCATGGTACTAGGGAGAAGAGTAGGAAAATCTTAAGAACAAGGGTCCCACATGGAGCCAGATGTGGTTATAAAGCTTCAGCCTTTGAGGTGGGAAACTGACTGTGTCCCAGTAATCTTCAGCAAATGGCTTGACCAGAAAGAAAGGGCCTTGAAAGGACATAGCAGATCGGGGAGATCAGATTTGAAAGGATTTATTTAATCCATCTCATCCAGCACATGATCTGCAAGAGAGCAGCCTGAAGAACCTTCCCTGTAGAGTCTGTGTACCCCAAACCTGTATGAACTGGGCCACTACTGGGAAATTTTAACATCTCCAAACCTAGAAGCTGACTCTTTGCTATAAGAATATGGGATAGAGAATTAAGGAAACAAAAAGGAAGACAAAGAAGGACTGGGAAAAGTGTAAAGGTGATGTGGAAAGTCAGATGGTCTGCAAAACTTGGGAAGAAGTATAGAGGTGGCAGCCAGCAAGGCTGGCACAGTGAAATAGAATGGATGAGGAAGAGGAACTTTCACCAAACAAGCAGACAAGCTGCTTCCATTAGAAATAGAATTAGACTGGACTGGTTGGGGATGAGAGTTGTGAAAGGAGCAGCAGAGATCTGAATGGGCAAGGGGTGACAAGCCTGAGGAGGAATGATTTCTCTAAGAATTGCCTGCAAAGATTTGGCCCTGGAGAAACTTCCTGTACTAGTGTAGACTTCTGAAAGGAACTGGCCTGAGATGCCTTTAATCCCCTAAGACTAAAGAGCCATCTGATGCCCGCAGTCACCACTGACTTGGATACAGTCCTAGTCCAGACCTTATGCACTAAGCCTACATGTAGGTCTGAAAATGGGTTGTCAGTGCCTTCCTCACACTGCAACAGGCATTTCTCTCTATCATTTGGGACGGGGAAGCCCACCTTTGCCTGATGCTCTGTTTCATGACATTAGTTTCCAAATCCAGCACAAACCTCTGCTAAGCCAGTACTTACTGTTCCCAGTTTATGTTAAACACTCTTCGGTAGGAATCATATTCCAACCTTATTCCTTTGGTTCTCTTACATGTGGCCAGCGTACCTCAGCCCTTTCCTCATTGTCATAACTCTTCTATGGTCTCTTTTACCCATAGGGAGGAGATCTCACAGTTTTTCCCAAGGCTCACTGTTAGGCTGGGCTGACAGAGGGGAGGCTGCCACAGCTCCAGGCCCCCTGGTCTGGCTGGTAGTAAGAATGAGAATGTCTCCCCAGTAGACATACAGATAAATACCAAGCCTGCATACATGTATACACAGCTGAACACATGGATCAACACAGATGCACCTACAGAAACAGCACTGATGGCCTCATCTTTTGTCTCTCTCTGGCTGGGGTTCACAGTGGGAAATAAGAGTTCTAGACAAGGGTTCAGTAGTGGGAAATACATGTATACATGTGTACAGTGTGCAAGCTTTCCACAGGTTTCCATGCTTAGACACTGAGTCCAGTAGCTGTCACTGGATCCCAGTCAGCATTAGTGCCAGCCCTTGGACCTCTGAGCCCCCAGGTCCTGCAGCCCCTCTTCAGTTCCTGTTATGTCCACACACACACCTCTCACACAGCTCCCTCTCCGGTAAATGCCTGGGACTCCCCTGCTCCCTCTGGTTGCCACCTCTCACTGTTCTTGCCATTAGAGACATACACTTGGAGCCCAGGTCACCTCACTTACTTGGCAGATAGTCTGGCTTCATGTTCACCAGTGATCACACACACACACAACCCTCCCTCTCTGCAGCTGCCAGCATGCGAACACATGGCCCCTCTTGCCTGGGCCCTACTCCAGTGTCTGCTGCTTAAGTTCACTCACTTTGGTCTCTCCAGCTGCTGGTGCCTGTGGTCTGACTCCAGTTCCTAGCCCTTAGATGTCCAGACACAAAACACATGCACACAGAACAGACAGTTCCTCCCTCAGGTAAATACTTAGAAACGGAACTTAGTAAGACATGGATACACTGAGCTGAGCCAGTACAAAGCATAGCCAGACTCACCAGCATCCTGTTTATCTGTGAGTGGCCTCTTTTATAGTTGTATTCCTACACTTTTCTGCATCTGTTCTTCCCCAAATATAGTAGTTCAGGGTCTTACTTGGGAAGCTTGACCATACCTACCTTTATCTTGGTACTTTTTTGTTTTCCCTTGTTTCATCCTAATCTTAAAAGAAAACAGACTGAAAGAATGAGACATTTTGAACTGAAAAATGAAAGGGTTGTCAGTTTAGGTACTCTTGAAAAGGCAGTGACATATTAAGCAATTCCCGAGAGACACACTAGAGGTCCTGAGTTACATCTTCCAGATACTTCCTTTGGAGAGTCTGCAATCATCTTTTGTTTCCTGAGACAAAAAAGTTACTCTGAATAAAAATCTTCATCCTGGAATGAGTAATAAATTCTAATATATGTGATTAGAGAAGAAGGTGTAGCCCAAATGCACTGAAATTATTTTGCCTTGTCTCAGAGTTCTTACACAGCATAATCTTAGTATTAATTCCCACAGTCTCCACAGTCTGTTTCATTTCCCATCAAACCTCTGAAACAGTTTCTCCCTCCAGGACTTAATGTCTGATTACTACTGGATAAAACGGCTTTTAACATGTTTGGCATGACAGACAATAATCAAACTAAAAATCCTGTACTGTCTCCATGCAAAAGGCACGCATTTTGGGACATTGATCAAAGCAGCAGTGTCCTATGGAACTGTCTCAGCAGGGTCCATGGAAGTGTCTAAAGGTGTCCCATCCTAGCGGTAAGGTGGAAGGGCAAAATGTCAATAAAATCAAATGAAGAACAAGCAAAATCAAAATAAACCTTCCATAAAAAGCAGAAAAGGTTGTGAGGAGTAAAAGCTAAAAATACGCATCAAAAGGTAACGGGTGTTGAAACATAAAATAATATGGAAGGATATTAAATTTGTTCAAATTTATTCGCCAACTGATGCATGACTTTGAAAAAAAATTGAAAGAAAAATGTAAAAATTATGGAAGGTAATTAAAAACACAAAAAGGTCCATATCACTTGAAATTCCTTGACAAATCACTGAAACTGTAGTATCTCCAGCACAGGGCTCAACCTCACAACCCAGGTAAGGAATAATTTCTCCTGAGAAAACCCACAGTGGCCAGAACAGGCCAAACCCCTATTTCTTAGATGCAAAGTGTCCACGACACTGGAGATCATACAAAATTTTTATACATCGTATAAAATGCATTTTCGTTCCTGACTGAGAAGAAGCTATAGCTTCTCAGGTAATTTCTGTTAACTCCCTTATAAAGAAGGATTTAAAAAGTGAGACAAGGAACATTCACTACCAAGTTTTTGAGACTCCCACTGCACTGAATCCTGGAGGATTCAGGAACTCAGCCTTAGGCCTAAAGAAAGTACAACATTGCCAGGCTCACAGACAGAACATGCCTTTTATATAAATATCTAGAGGCCGAGGGAAGATATAAATCTCTCTAGAGCATCAGGCAAATATGGGAGAGAGGATAACAACAAAATGTGAAGAAAAAGAGAAAAACTCAGAAGTATCGCTCAGTTTTTTGAAGATGCAATATCAGGATTACTGAAGGTCAATGGAATTAAATGTGCATGTTTCATTAGAAGAACTAGGGAGAAGAGAAGCAGTTGCAATGATAGAAGCTTTTTGAATCTTACTTACTCAGGAAAGAATGGAGAGTTCTATATATAGAACTGTATAGAATAGAATAGAAAACATTCTATATATAGAATAGGCTAACTAGGATGTATCTGGCAGGCTAGAAACAGAGTGTTCATGAGGTTTATGTTGAACTACAGGTTTTGCTTTCAGAAAAAAATGACTGGAAGAGATGTCTTGTTTTTGTAAAAGTGAATTAGAGCTCCCAGGAAGAATAAGTGGCTGGGAATATGCATCCCTGGCTGGAAAACTGAAGACATTAAGATATGATTAAACACAATTTTTGTGCCTTTGATATCTTGATCTATCATCTTTGCTCCTGACTAACAAGTTCCGAGTGTGAGATACCATGCTCCAGATATTAAGAACAACTCCTCAGAATGAAAGAATACATATGTACTCTTCCTGGAAAGCCTTCTGCAAAGATGGTCCAAGTTATATCCACTGATGTAAATTGGTCAAAAAATCAATTATTAATCCATTGTTCCCAGGTTTCTGTCTGACCTCCGACACCCAGACCTTCTCAATCAGGGAATGACAGCTCAGCATTCAGCCAGCAACATACTGGTCGGTGAGAAATTCCACATTTGTGTCAGGAGCTAAAGCAGAACTTGGAGCCACAAGAATACTTAGCTTTGCTTTTACTGGCTCACCAAAGAAGGTATCAAAGCTGGACAGTCCCTTCTCTCTTCTCTGCCCCAGCTTGAGAGACAAATCAGAGCAAGGGGAGGGGCATCAGTGTCTCTTAACTCTCACCTCACAGTGAGCAGGAACACACTGTCCTGGGACAGCTGGAGGGCCATGCTGACTGTTTTGCTTGCTCTTTTACCTGGTGAGAGACAACAGATCCGTCTGCAGCATGGCTCTCGCCCAGGCTGTGCAGGGCTAATGTTAGGTAGAGGACCCCACTGGCCATCATCTGTACTCCTACTCCTCACTCTTTCTTGTTATCTCTTACTAATGCAGGTGTTGGGATCGGAGCCTACATTGCACAGTGGCCAGAAAAAATCCTTAAGAGAGCTGGAGAGTCTGTGACCATCTCCTGCTACCAGAATTACAGTAACCTTGCCTATATGTTCTGGTACCAGCAGCCTCCAAGAAATGGCTTGAAGTTAGTTGTCAGCAGTAGTACATGGAGTCATAACTCTTATGAGAATGGTTACAGTGAGGCCAAGTTTGAAGTAAACAGAGAGAATACTGAATACACAGTGATGACAATCAAGAATCTGACACACAAGGATGAAGCCACGTATTTCTGTGCTGCAAGTGATCACACGGTGTAGTGAGGGGGTTGAGCACTAAGATAAAATCCCCACCTTCTCTGAGTGAGAGATGGAGTCTTTGAAAAATGTGAGACAGTCAGGAGAGGGGTAGAGGAAGAGCAGAAAGAAGGCTAGGAAGAAGTTGGGGCAATAGACCCAGAATGTTTTGAAGAGGAGAGCGACAGAGCAGTGCAGCAGCCTCTGTCTTCAAAGACAAATTATTAATCAGATCCCTCATTCCACCATCATGTCTTTTCAGTGCACAGATATGCCCTGAAAAAGTCCTGTTGCTTAGCTTTAGGGGGTTGTGGTCAAAAGCACTGAATTTTTATGGAAAGCTTCCTAGTGTCTCTAAAACAAATGTGTCAAGCTCAGGGAGTCTCTGTAGTATGGCCCGCTTCTTTGTAGCTGCTGCTTCTGTAAACTCCAAGGAATCCAGGACTGATATAACTGATGCAATCTCTACTTTCCTCTGAAATTCTCCCACTAAAAGGATATCATTGTTAGAAAATATATCTCTAAATATTTCTTCCTTACCTATTCTTGTTTTTCCTTGTCTGAAGTCTTACTCAGCATAGCCTCCAAAGCCCAAAAAGCCTCCTATGAAAGACTTGGAAATAAAAATCAAGGATCTGTCTCCCCTTTGTTCTCTCACATTTATTTGAATTCATGGCCTGCAAGTCCTTTCCTTTTGACAGGCTACAAAGGAACATTAAGGTGGGACAAGACTGGTCTCTGCTGGCATGTCTTGGAAATTGCCTTTTGAACATGACCTGGGGAGCTGACAGCACCACATACTCCTTCAGAACTAATAGAGAGGTGACTTCCTTCTTTTTAAATGAAAGACACCTCATGGAAGAGAGTCTGTTAGTGACAGTAAGGACACTAATGGAGCTCTAGACTGGAGATAAAGACAGCATAATCTTAAATGAATTTTAGTACAATGGGTTAAGACCCTGAATAAATGTTGACATCAGACTAAGACCAAGGCAGGAAAATAATATTCCACTATTAGTTTTATGATTAAGGCAGTGACAGCCAAAAAAAAATCCTAAATGTATTTTTTGAAAGAATTCAATATATACAAATAAATGTTCTGTATAAACAGACATAATTAGCGACTTAAGTACTCAGTTTCCTGTTGCAGAAGAGATGACAACCTAGGGGCATTTCAAGATGACCAGTCTGATACTTTGTGCTCTGTAGTCCTATCTCTTGATCCTACATGTTACAGCTTAGTCTATGTTTCTCATTCCCTTCTCTGGGAAACTAACAGCTCTTCCCAGCTAAACAGACTGTATCAGAAATTACATGTTCTTCTGCAGTATCTGAAAATAATAGAAAAAAATAATTTGTGATTTTCCTAGTAGAATGACTATGTTTTGAAGGATTTTGTCCTGTGCTTCACAGTCTATTTTTCATATCAAGACAGATTCAAATGAAGACATTAAAGAGCAATATGAAAAATATGTTTACTGCAGGTATTTGGTTAGGATGGTGACTATGGGCTGACACTTTGTGAGAGGAGACTGGGCCACTTACATGTAAGGAAGGGAGATAAAAGTAGCCTGTTACCTGTCCCCATCAGTTCCCATCCCTTCAGACAGTCTGCAGGAGGAAGGCTTGCTCTTACTCCTAGATGAAGCCTTTTCATAGGCAGAGTCACAAACCCTGGGAGGACGCTCTCAAGACTAAGTTACAAAGGCAAACACCAGCCCGTAGTGAGCAAATTACTCTCATTGCAAACCAAAAATTGCAAACTGTGGGCTTGAAGTTTATCTGTCATCCTGGTGGCAGAAGAAAGAAAGAGTGGAAAGGAAAGCAGCATGAACACTGCCATGAGGCTACCAAGTGAAAAATTGCTGCATTTAAAGCCAACCAATAAAGGAAAAAAAGTGTTAACCTTTTTAAGTATAAGAAAAAAAATCTTGAGATTATAAATTGAGGGATAATGGATACACTAAGAGGTAATTAGACTATCACATAGAAACAGCAATGGCAAAGGAAGGATGTGGTCTGTGGGTCTGTCATGGTTTAGCCCCAGCCAGAACCAAGCCCCACATAGCTGCTCACTCACTCCCCACCAGCAGGACTGGGGAGAGAATCAGAAAAGCACAAGTGAAAAACTCGTGGCTTGAGATAAAGACAGTTTAAGAGGTAAAGCAAAAACTGTGCACAGAAGCAAAGCAGAACAAGGAATTCATTCACCACGTCCCATGGGCGGGCAGGTGTTCAGCCATTCCCAGGATGGCAGGGCCCCATCACACATAACGGTGACTTGGGAAGACAAACACCATCACTCCAAACATCCCTCTCTTCCTTCTTCTTCCCCCTTCTTGCCCCTTTCACATACTGAGCATGACACCATAGGATACGGAATATGCCTTGGATCAGTTGGGATCAGCTGTCTCTGCTGTCCCTCCTCCTAAGTTCCCATGCACCACCAGCCTCCTTGCCAGCATGGTGGTATGAGAAGCAGAAAAGCCCTTGAATGTTGTGTAAGCATTTCAGCAATAACAAAAGCACTTCTATCTTGTCAACACTGTTTGCAGCACAAGTGCAAAACACAACTCCACCATAGCCACTGTGAAGGAAATTAGGTCTACCACAGTCCAAACCAGCACAGGTTCTCATGGCAGTCTTTCCTGGCTGACAAAAACAGGGGGTGGCGTCATGGGTGGGATTGTTTTTGTAGGAGATTGTATCATTGTGGCAACAGTCAGGGGGCCACGATGATACATTCCCCAGGAAGCCTTTACAAAAACCCACAGGTGCATGAGCCTTGTGACAGAGCATGTTACTGCTGCTGCAGAGAATTCTGCAGCAGAGCAGTCGTGCTCTGCCTTGGTTTCTCTTAACAGACCTTGTATGCTGGGACTTACTTTCATCATCTGAGAANGCCTCCAATCCTTGTCCCCACTGTCTCACTGCAGTTCTTCCTAATGGATATCAAGGGTTTGTCTGGGACCAGTCAACTGATTCTTCTGGGCTCTCCTTCTGTGGGTTATTTTAATCTATCAGAAAACTGAATGGGATCCTGAAAGACTATTCAAGACGGCTGGCCAGTACGGAAGGGAAAACAAAGGGATTTGTTTTAATTCACTGCCAAGGGTAGACCACCTACATCTGACTCTGAAAACCATGAAGCAAGTATCATTCGATTATTAACTTCACAAACTACAGAAAAAAAGGCTTCATAGTGCTTGGAATATAAGAACGACAGTGAGGAAGTTCTAGTTGTAGAGGAATTCTATTTCTAGACAGTGACAGCCTTTGGGTATATCTGCTTGTTTCCGAGATGTGCAAAATGAGAATAGCAGGTAAAATCAGTGATGTAACATGGAGATCGGAGAAAGGTGGCAAAAACAAATTGAGGTGAAATATCAAAATATCAATTGAGGTGAAGTATCAAAAAAATATGGGAAATGCTTTTATGAATTCTACAGATTATACAATTGATTTCAAGCTGGTTTTCTGTCAAACTCCTTCAGACAGAGACTGAGTGATATTTGGAATTCCAAATACAGTAATGATTTCTTAAGCTTCTGCTTATA
>VZTD01005146.1:0-107409 GCA_013397725.1 Rhagologus leucostigma
GGGAGCGGCGGCGGGAACGGGAGCGTTCTCCCCGTCCGCCCGTACATCTGCTCCTTCCCCGACTGCGACGCCGCCTTCAACAAGGCCTGGCGGCTGTCCGCCCACCTCTGCCGGCACACGGGCGAGGTGAGCCGCGCCGGCTGGGAGGGGAGGGTCTGTGTGACCGAGGTGTGGCCGCCGCGCTGGGAGCCCGCCTGGGACCGGGCAGGCCGCTTCACCTCCTCGGGCGTGCCAGAACACGGCGGGGGCTGCGGGTTGTGTCCGGGGCCGGGTGCGGCCGGGGCATCCCGCTGACAGCGGCCTCCCGGGAGCGGCCGAGCCCCCGAGGGGGTGGGTTTGCCCCCTGGAACAGCTCCTCTCTTTCAGAGGCCGTATGTTTGCGATTATGAAGGCTGCGGAAAAGGCTTCACGAGGGACTTCCACCGCGCCCGACACCTCCTCACGCACACCGGGGAAAAGCCGTTCGAGTAAGGCTCAAGTTTTTACTTCTTGAGCTGGAGTGCGGCTGTCCGTAAGGAAAGGGAGTTAAAAGAGGGCGGTGGTACAGGGCATGCATGCCTAGCTTTGGTTTCATGGCACTGCCATAACAGTGTGCACACAGGGTGGGACGTGGGGATCGAACTACTTTTCTGGCAGTGATCTGTAACAGATGCTTAAAGGAATGGGCAGATCTCCTCCACGAATACATTATTAAGAGGCTAACTGAGTCTCTGGCTTTTAGTGTCTTCAAAGCAAACTTCTGTATTTGAGTTGTGAGTTTCAGTAATTCTTCTGTATGTTCCTCTAGTACAGTGATTTCTGTATCTGCCTAGGGAACAAATCACTGTTTGACAGCAGAAATAAAAAACGCAGTTTGTTTACAGGTGCACAGCTGATGGGTGCAATGAGAAATTTGGAACAAAATCAAACATGAAGAAGCACATTGAGCGCAAGCATCAAAATCAGCAAAAGCAATATGTGGTGAGTAATTACCTTTGTACTGTACAGTGGAGGCTAAACAAGCTCATTTTTGTATATCTGGTGAAATACTTCAGCTTGTTATTATGTGGTACTTGTATAAGTGCAAATACCGTGACTGGAATTTCAGCAAACACGTGAACTGAGCTGTCATTATTTGGCCTCTAATGATAACTTAATTTCCTCAATAGTGTGACTTTGAAGGCTGTAGCAAATCTTTCAGGAAGCATCAACAACTTAAAGTTCATCAGTGTCACCACACCAATGAACCTCCCTTCAAGTAGGTGGATAATTTTAATGCTGAACTTTAAGGATTCCATTTAAATAGTGTAGATGAAAATACGTGCCTTTTCTCAGTCTTTTCACGGATGTGGCAGTAAAAAAAAGAGACAAATCAATTTGTAGTGAGGACTGCAAGTATGTCTTGTACTAGCCCTTTTCTCAGTGATCCGTTTTGAGCAACAGTCTTGGTGCTCTGTAACTTCAGCATTCCAGCAATTCTAGCATTTTTATAAAAAATAACACAACATCCTCCCCCCCCCGCCAGTTTTTAGTTCATGGTTTGAAATACAAGCATAAGAGCTTGCACAGTAATGAAAAATGCACCTACCTTTATTTCCTAGTAAAAAGCAGTGACTTGGCCGACATGGGAGTGAGTAGTACCTAGAAAAAGAGGAGAGACTTGGACATTAATCTTGGAAGCTGTGCATTGCAACTCCATTTAGGTAACACATCACTGTAGATCTGCTGAAAGCAAAGTTCAGTCTTGTATTTCTTACAGGTGGGTCATGCTTAACATGAGTGTTCATCCCGCTTAGGTGAAATGCACTGCTATGGTTGGATGACAGACAAAAATAGTCAGTGTTCTGCTGTTGCTCTGGCTGCTGGTTCTGTACAAGCCACTTAAACCTTCCACTTTCTGTCCTTCTTTTATGTTTGAAGAGCCTCCTGAGTAGGGATGAAACAAGGCTTGACTCTTTAGCTAAAGCTCAACTTGCTGTATATGTGGAAATCATAGTATAGTCTAAGTCTCAAAGGCATCCGAGTCTATTAAAAAATATTATGGAATTTACCTTTACAAGGTGGGGGGACACACACCAATCTCTAGGCAAAGGGAACCTTGAATTATTTTGTTCATTTTAATTGTTCTTCACATAAAGAACAAAAAATACATGGATACAGTGAAAGAAATGAAACCACTCTACTTTGTACCTAGATGTAATAAAGAAGGATGTGGAAAGTGCTTCTCTACTCCAAGTCGGCTGAAGCGGCACGAGAAGATACATGAAGGTAAAACTGTTTTTCCTTCCTGCTTAGGTTACGTTTCAGCAAAGGAAGAAGGAGTGCTTCCAGTGCAGAGCATGCACGGATGCATGACAGACATGAAAGTGTTCTGGGCCTAGCAATCCAGACAGACAAGACAAGAACACCCTTTCTGAGTAGCGAAGTGGGTACAGCTGCAGGGCATTGCAGTGTTCAGTTACAGTGTGTTCGTGGCAGGCTGAACAGAGCTCAGGATTCCTTATTTCTTCTCCTGAGGTGCTTCCTTGTCAATAATCTATCTTTTGGAGATGAGCTGATGGTTAGGACATTAGCCTAATCCTCCAGAGCTTAGGATCAGTTGCTAGTTCTGCCACAAATTCCCTATGGAGCCTTGGAAGAACCATGTGTATTTTTAGTTATTAATGAACCTGTGTGAGAGGTTTTTAAGTGAAATCATCATGACGTAGCCATGTATGTTTGAGCTAATCCTGCTACACTCCTATCCGTTCTTTCATTGACAGATAACCAGCTTTCCAGTGATAGGAAAAAACCAAAACCAAACCAACCCAACCCAACAGACTAGGAAGAATACCCAGAAAGCTGTGATTTGTAATGTGATTTCCTTTTTTTAAGACAAGGACTTTTTCAGAGTTACTTGAGCACTCCAGTCCTGGAATTTAAGTAGTGTTGACTTTCTGTGGTTCCTGCCTGCTTGATAGAATGGTAGAATCTCTTTAGACTCTGGAATATTACTGTATAGTCTGTATTTTTTTTTAATATGCAGGACAAATATTTATATAGAAGTAATATATATTATTAGTTATTTTCATCTATTTGAGAGAAGGTGTATGGCTGAGAGGAAGTAGCTTTACTGAAGCAAGGAGAGAGAGTTTCTCAAAATCATTTAGGTCAGAAAGGATCTCTGGAGGTCATCTGGTCCAGCATATTGCTCAAGGTGGGGCCAGTTAGATCAGGTTGTTGAGGACTGCATCCAGTGGTGTTGAATGTTTCCAGGGCTAGGGCTCCCACAGCCTCTCTGGACAACTGGTGTCAGTGATAAAAGGTTTGTTACTTAAAACTGTTCGGGTTTTCTCGTTCTAATTTGTGTTGATTGTTCGTTGTCTCCTATCCCATTCCTGTGCAGTGTGGAGGAGACAAGGAATAACTCGCTTTTAATTTTCAAACACTGAAAGTGGAGTTCCCTCTTGTAAAACTGGACTGTATTTGCCAGACCCTTTGTGATTGTAAACATCTGTCCTGTCCAACAGGCTATGCATGCAAGAAGGAAAACTGCTCATATATCGGAAAAACCTGGACAGAGCTTCTGAAACATAATAAAGTCAGTCATACAGGTAAATTCCAAATGCTTTAGTAAACTTATGATACAAATAGGAAACCAGCTGCTAATCTCGAGTCCTTGGTGAACTCATTTCATCAACTTGTCATTGTGTCCCAACTTGTCTACCAACTTTACTGGTAAATGGCTGTCATTCCAGACCTTTGATGAAAATGCCGCTCAGTATACTAACTCAGCTTTGTGATTCAGTTAACAAAAAATTGTTTAACGTAGTATTTCAGATATGGATAATTCATACTGCATTATCCTCCAAAAGTCTCTAGGCTCCTTGCATTTCATGTTGATTTCAGCATTGTTCTAGTGGACCACTAGGGTTTGATTCTGAGCTTCTGTAAGAAATTGTTAATTTATACTCTGCTTTTCTTTCTCCCACTCAGAGCCAATAGTTTGCAGTGAGTGTAACAAAACTTTTAAACGGAAAGATTACCTCAAGCAGCATCAAAAGACACATGCTGTGGAGAGGGAAGTCTGCCGCTGCCCCAGAGAAGGATGTGGAAGAACTTACACAACTTTATTTAACCTTCAAAGCCATATCCTCTCTTTTCATGAGGAGAAAAAACCATTCTCTTGTGATTATCCAGGCTGTGGAAAAGTGTTTGCAATGAAGGTATGTATTTTTTCAAACGCTTCTTATCTGAATCACATAATCTGAAAATATAAACTTAACTCCTTTTTTTCTTTCCCCCCTGCTCTTTGTAACTGTAGCAGAGCCTAGCAAGGCATGCAGTTGTACATGACCCTGAAAAGAGAAAGCTGAACCTGAAAGTAAGTTACACTCTTGGAAAAGTCTTCTCAACCCTACCCTGTCACTGCAGAGGAGGGTAAACATTACCTGTTTTAGAATGTGACTTCAAGCAGAAAAACAGTATCTAATTAATTTGTGAGATCCTTAATTTATGAAGCTCCTTTACCTAATGCAGTCCTGGCCTGTACATTGATTTCTTCTTTCCCCACAACAGTAGTCTTTGCTCCACAGATATGTTAGGTTTACTAATTCTGGATCTATTTCTTCCAGGCAAAGCGTTCTCGTCCCAAGAGGAGCTTAGCCTCTCGTCTCAGTGGCTATATTCCTCCTAAAACACAGCCAGGAAAGGATGAGGTTGTGACGGAAAGCAAGACAGTGGATAAGCTCGTGGAAAATGGAATACCAAGTGCTGAAATTCGGACTCTGTAGCAAAGGTTAACCGAGCCAACTTTCTTCATGGAATGACCAGTGCAAAACTCAACAATAACTTTATCTAAAGATAATATTTTTATTTTATTTTTTAATAAATTAATATTGTTTACACCGTTTCAGAAAGTCACTGATGTAACTCATTTGACTTCAGATCTTCGTTTTCATCTTTCTTTACTGTATTGTTTTTCTTGATTTCCATCTTCTGGTGTTCTTTCAACTCTTTGTCAGACATGTGCCTCAAAATACAGGTACTCACGCCTTCTCTAGCAACTTTTGGCTTGGAAAGATAAGTGGCTTTCTCAGACACAGTCTCCAAAATTTGATCAAAAAGCCTGAGCTAAAAAGGAGGAGAAAAATGGAACTAAATTAATACAGGCAGAAAAAGATTTCAAGCTGCTCTGTAATAACATGATCTCCTGCTTAGTTTAGCTGTTAGCTGAAACAAGCTAGTTCTGGTTTGAGCACTTCACCTTTTCCTTTCTTAACTGTTCTTTACTCATAAACAGGTTTAGGCAAGTCACTAGAGGGGGATTCAGCCATTTCCTAACACTAATTCACTATAGACATTAAAAGGAAAAAAATTCTTGCATGGAATATTTATAAAACATCCATTCATGCAAATGACAGTGAAGTCTCAAGGCCCTGCAGTTATACTGGTAAGTTGCCATCAGCTCCCTAACATTTTGAGAGATGTTCACTGCCAGTCTTGGAACACCATTCCAGTGGTTTTTCACGGAGCAATGGACAATTAACCTTAGCCAAAGTTGCACAAATGCAGCTCCAGAAGAACAGTTGATGAAATAGTCCAGCTAAAATACAGACAAATTTTTTTAAATCTCACTTTTCAAGTTTTCAGTGGGTGAGCTGGCTAAAGCCATAGATAACAACATTTTACCAGCCCCATTAACAAGGTGGTGCTCCATAGGAGTAGGAACTGCTTAGACTCTGCTGCCCAAGCCAGTATTGCAGCTGGATTCTTAAGGAAGCATGGCGTTTGAATTGTCGCTCTGGGCCTACTTCTCTACACCAGTGCTTGAACAGGAGCAGCTTAAGGCAGGCAACCATGCACGGGGCCTAGATCTTCACTGAGATACTAAAAATCGTGGCAGTACTGAATAGGGAAGGTCAACACAGCTGCAGCTATTTAATGACATTGACTGGTCCAACCTTCACGAGTGCACTTACCATGTCTGTACTGCTACCTTTTGCTTGCCGGATGGTAACTTTAACGTGGTGTTTCTTTTCAATCCACTGTGCTAGCTGTTTAGTCTTGATCTCTAAGTCGTTCTTGGCAATAGCTGAGGAAAAGGATAACTCCTTCTGCACCACCCCTGTTAAAAACAGAACTGAAACTGTGTTGGCTTAACATTTGACAAACCTGTACTAGTTGCTCTCTCTTATCAGCTTATGGTCCTTTGTCTGCTTGACTCCCTCCTCACATGGAGCTTTCTCAGAGCACCCCAATCTCATTGTCTCAGCATGCACCACTCTCACCTTAGAGGGTGCCTACTTGATACTCTAACACTCTCTGCCGTAACCGTGAGACTCAGCGCACATTTGAGGCACACAGGGAAATCTATTCAGGGTCAGAAGGCTTAAGGTATTTTTAATTACAGTCTTGTTCGTATGATCCACAATGTAGGTCTAACAAACAGGTAACCACTGGATCTGGAATTAAAGACTTAGTGTGCAAATTCCCGTGTTCTGCACGTAGGACAGCTGAAGGTAAAAGCTTTGACGTTAAGATAGCTCTTCATCTCAAGCCCATTTTATGGAATGGTGAAGTGCAATATTCAACTGGAAGTACGACAATGCCTTGTAATATATTTGAACAATCTACGGTCTCTTCCTCCTTGAAGTTTCTCTAAAGTAGTTACCATCTGAATAATATTTTGTGGTTTCTTTAACAGAGCAACTCACTACCACAGTAATGCTCTCCTCTACTCCTCTACAATCAGAAGCTCCCCCAAAGCACAGCTATCTTCGTTAGCCTAAGGATAAGAGAGGATACAAGGTCACATGCCTTTTCTAAAACCTCTTTGCCAAACTCAGTTTGTTAAACTGCTGGAGCAGGCTGTCTTAAGAAAAAAAACAAACTGAAAAGTGTTCAGTATTGAAAAAATTTTCTCTTACTCTGTACAAGAAAGGGCTCCAGACTTTGTCTTTCTAGCAGCAAATGAGGAAGAGAGTGTTTCACGACTACTGGTGACAAACTATGTAATTATACTGGTATATATGGTCCTTAGTTTGTAAAAACTGCCTGTCACTATGCCTTAGTAAAAGAACAGAAATTCAGTGAGTGTCATGGAACCAGAGCCTAGTTATACTCACTCAAATAAAGGTATTTTTTTTAAAAGTCAGCAGATGCCAAAATAGCAAATCCCGGGAGGGCAATAGAAGGCTTCTCTGGAAGACTGGACTAATCCAAAATTTTATTTTCACCACTGCAAATCCTTAATAGCGTGAACTGCAGTGACATTGCTTTGGATTTACACAAATACAAGTAAGAGGATTTAATCTGCTGAAACCACATTTAATGCAGGATTTTTCAAAGTCCTCAGTGTTGTAGTGTTTACAATGTACATACCTGGCTTTGGACTTGCTTTTTTCTTCTCTGCACGTTTAAGCTGTTCTTCGTGAATCTGCTGCCCAGTCATTAGTCTGTAAACTGGAGGGTCCACATTCTCACGAACCAGAACTAGTTTCAGGCCACGTTCATCCATAAGTCTGAGTGCCTCTGCTCGGTGCATGCTTCCTAAGCTCTCTCCGTCCTGGTTGATTACATGCAAAATACGATAGGGAATTCTTCGCCCGACACTTCCAAACGCTGCTTTCCTTTTTGGTTGTGCGTGAGATTTTTCATCTGTACAAAATGGTTGAGTAAGCCCAAATACAGCTGACTTCCCAGGGTCAGGTACCACTATCCAGAATGGAGAAAAGAGCCACTTTCGTGCTGTCTGTGTCAGAAGAGTGCCAAAGAACCTTTTTGCGTATCTGTTCTCATTTCTGGTTGCTTGACATAAATGTTTCACTGTGCACAAGGCAGTCATTCTGAGGAAGAAGAAAAAACAAGTTACTCCATCAGTCAGATTCTTCTAGTTATATTAGAAAGACTTGACTCCAGGTCAGTAAACTCTACTGTTTGTAACTACTCTTTTAAAATGATACATGGTCTTATTATACAAAATGAGCAATCAACAATCATTTAACAGTAACAAAGGGATTTAAACCAGAGAGAAAATCTGACAAATGAGCAAAATTTATGAGTTGATGTTACCTTCAGTATCTTCATATCTGAACCTGAACTCCTTTAAAGGATCCAATACTTCTAGTTCCTTTCTCCTCACTTTCAAATTTAAATTTAAATGAATTGTTACAGGCATCTATCCTGACAGGGTACTCATGAAGCTATAAACTTTCAAACAAGCTTCAGAATATACCCGTGCTTGAAGACTAGTGAAACTCATCTTTGAGACATTTCGTCCATTGGATTTTTTCCCCCATTCTTCCCTGGTTCATGAAATCCCCCTGGCAATTTTGGTGCAGCTGACCGTTACTTTCATTTTGTTCAGACCCGCAGAAATCGTCCGTTTTCTAACAGCTGCAAAAAACTCTAGAAATAAAGAGTAAACTGTGAGTATTCTCTGCAGGTTTTGTATTCTATGTTTAAAAGGGAGCAATTGCAGGAAAAGCCAAGGATGATGCAGGAAACCAAACACGTGTCATACCAGAGGAGGTGGCAAGAGTGTGACCTCTTTTGTCCAGGAAGGAATGTGACTGCACTCTATAAATACAGGCATGCCCACACATATATATACAGACACACATGACATTGTGTAAACATGTATCCACGTGCATACATACACATGGAAAAGGTGTCAAGCATCAGCAAGGATAAAGAGCTGTTTATAATTCTAAGCAATGTTGGCACACGAACAAGTAAAATGACCTGCCTGTGAATAAACTTAGTCTGAAAAAGGGACTGTCTGGAGCCTGGGATGGACTTCATACCTCAGCAGTAGGGACAAAGTCCATGCAAACTGCTTGAAGAAGGAGCCAGATGAGTTCATGAACAGGGCAGTCTGATAACAGCTATGTGCTACAGCTGGATCCAGAACTCAAGCTAGGCACAGGGCACAGAAGAGAAGTAACAGGATATCCACAGCAGTCTAAAACCAGCTGGCAGACCTACTGTCCCTTCCTGCCCCGGGCTCTGCTTCTGCCCAGTCCAGATCCCTGTGAAAACAGCTTTTTGTCTGGCTGTGACAACAGCCCTATGACTGAACACCCACTGCCAACACCCAAGTATCTTTGTGCATCATCAGTGCAGCTACACAAAAGCCACAATATCCTTATTTTTTAAATGGTTTCATAAACCAGCTCTGGATCATGCACTGCAGACTTGGTCTGCAATCCGGGCATCACTGCTGCATTATTAAATGACATAAATTTATCTTCCATTCAGAGGAGCCTGGTTTGCCTTTGAGAGGTACTGATTTATAAAAGTAAGTAACAGTATCTCAACAATGGAATAACAGCTTATTTTAAGGAAATGTTGATCTTGCTCTGCTAAGAACATGGTGTTGCCTTTATTCTCCTTCATTCTCTGTTGCTATTTAAATCTAGTTAATCCAACCTTAGCTGTCTGAAAGAAAATAACCCTTTTTTTTCATGGAAGGGTTTTTCTTCGCGTAACACGGCAGGTACGTATGTTTCGCGTCGCGCATTTCGGTCATCCTTGTGTTGTCAAGGACGGCTGACTTGGCTGGGTGGGAGCTCTAAGGAGCGGGCAGCTACGGGCACACCGGGAACCGCAGGAACAGCCGTGCTTCCTGCGGGAGCAGCCGCGGTTCCCGTGCGGGGCGGCCGGCACGGGAGACGGCCTGCTTCCCGCGGGCGTCCGTCCTGCGGACAGGGAAGAAGGGCTGTGCGTGGCGGTGTGACCGTGCCCTGTCGTGCCCGCGTCCCCGGCTGTGCGTGTCGCGGAGCTCACTGCGCGTGCCCGTGGCGTGCCCGTGTGCGTGACCCGCGGCTCCCTCTGAGCCCCTCTTACCTGCCGGCCGGGCCGNCGCGCGTGCCCGCGGGCGGGAGCGCGCCTCTGCCGGTGCGCGGCCGTGTGAGCGCGCGTGGGGGGTGCGGGGTGCGAGCGGGGTCCGTGTGTGCCTGTGCCCCGCTCCCTGTGTGCCTGTGCCCCGCTCCCTGTGTGCCTGTGTGCTCCCGCACTCCCAGGCCGACACGCGCGGTGTGCCCGGTTCCGCGTGTGCGGTTTTTGGGAGCTGTTGTTTCCCTGCACCGCTCTGTGGATTCCCGGTGTGCCTTTGCTGCGCTGTGGTGGGTGTAAGGACGACAGCCGGGACAGGGCTCCGCGCTGTGCCCAGGGGCCAGCCCAGCAGGGCAGTTTGTTGCTGTGAGCGGGGATTATGTGGGCGCTGAGTGCTTTGTGCGTGTGTTGAGGCATAGAAGCATAGAATTTGGGTTTGGGTTGGAAAGGATTTTTAAAGCTCATCTACTCTAATCCCCCTGCAGTAAGCAGGAGAGCGGGAACATCTTCAACTCGATCAGGTTGCTCAGAGCCCTGTCTGTCCTGACCTTGAATGTTTCCTGGTATGGGAATCCACCACCCCTCTGGGCAACCTGTGACAGTGTTTCGCCACCTTCCTTGTAAAAAACTTCTTCCTTACCTCTAGTCTAGCTCTACCCTCTTTTAGTTTAAAACCATAACCCCTTGTCCTATCACTACAGGCCCTGACACAAAGTCTGTTCCCACTTTTCTTATAGGCACCCTTTAGGCACTGGAAGGATGCTGTGAGGTCTCCCCGCAGCCTTCTCTTCTCCAGGCTGAGCAGCCCCAGTTCCCTCAGCCCGTCTCCATAGGAGAGGTGCTCCAGCCCTCTGAGCATCTTTGTGTCCCTCCTCTGGACTCGCTCCGGCAGGTCCATGCCGTTCCTGGGCTGGCGGCCCCAGAGCTGGCCGCAGCACTGCGGCGGGCTGTGTGACACCGTACCCCTGTCCCCGTCCGCACCCGCGGGGCTGCGGGCCGGGGTGTGTGCGGGGAGCGGGCAGTGCACGGCAGAGCCGAGTCTGCAGGGGTCAGCAGCGTGCGCGGCTCTGCAGCTGCGTGAGTCAGTCCGAAAGCGTCTCGGATGCTTGGATTTGTTACCTTCTTTGGTAGGGGGCTCTGCCTTGGGTTTGTGAGCTCCTCCATCCAATTTGGAGACAGAAACCTTTAAAAGAGAAGCTGAAATTCATGTGCAAGCGTCATGTCCGCAGCTGTGAGGAACATGCTAAGGCAGTCAGCCACTGAACAGCACGGGAGTTTGCTGTTCCTGTGTTGCTCTGGAGACACTGAGGTGTGCTGAGGACCTCTTTCCAGAGCCCTGGGGTTCGTGTCTGTCGAGGGATGTTATTTAGCCAGCCGGGCAGGAGCTGGAACAACACTCAGACTGAAAGCGTGCTTGTGTTCAGAATTTAGTACAAAATGGAGCTACGGGAAGCAGCTGGGAGGAAGGCCTTGTCTGCTCTTCTTCTTGCTTCTTCTTGCTTAAAAACAACCAGAACTTTTTAGCTTATATGCTTTAGACTACAGCTAAATGACCCCTCTTTCCTGTCCCCCTTTTCTGTCCAGAAAGAAGAAATGCGATGAAAATCTGATCTATATCTTTTTGGGTTATCTTTGTCTTTTGGTCTATCTGATCTTTAGCTTTCTGTTCTTAACTGTGGTCTTAGAATGGTTTAGTTTCATGTGCTTGCTGGTTTTCTTTTGTCATTGTGGTACACACGTAAAAAAAGGTCTGTCGTTGCTTCATGCTCTCCATCTTCACAGAAGACGTCATGTGGTACTTGTGTACAAACCCAGAAAACTTTACTAAATCAGTTCACAATCTGAAGTTCATTCCTATCACCTTATCCTCATTAAAACTCCTCGCCTGCAGTAATGAATTTGGAAAAATGCCAGTAACAGAATTAGCCAAGTAGATGGTGAGCTGTGATAAGAGCCTGAATGACAACTGTAGCTTCTCCTATTATATGCAAATAGAGCCGGGTTTTTCCATCCTGCTCTTCTGTGCTTTTTTTTTTATTTCACTCCGGCTTTATGCCTTTAGAGTTGTAAGCTCTTTGGGAGCAGGGATTACCATCACTTACATCAGTAGAATGCCTAAGAAAACCGGATCTCAGTTTGATGCTATTGAAACATAAATTATTGAAATTCTACAGTATCCAGTTGTGGAGAGTGAAATATTCCACAATAAGAAAAGGTGAGACAAAAAAGGTTTTTGCTGCTCTTTTCATGGTCTGGAAATCAAGTGTGGAATTTGAATAAGCATGAAAGGAAATTTCGGCAGAGCTGAAGCCTGGAGAGATATTTTTTTCATCATCAGCTCTGCAATATGCATTAGAAGAGAGCTTGTCAGCAGCCTCACTTGCAGTTAGCTACTATTGCCACTCTGAGAACCATCCCCATAAGACAGATAATTTTCAGCAGTGTTCGTAGCAGCAATAAAGCTAATAATTCTCTTCACTGTGATAAAAACTACCTGCATGAAAGCAGGGTCCTTCAGAGCATACTACTCGCATTCCTTCTCTCTTCCCGTTATTTAATTCTGTTAAGTTTAAACCTGATGCTTGTTTTACTTCATGCCTTTCTAATTAAATTTGGTGTGCCAAGAAACAGTGCAGCCTTCTCATGCTGTTTGTCCTCAATTAACTTGATCTTTCTGGGGGTGCATTGTACTCTTTCTCCTTGTTCTTTGTCTCATGTCTGTTTGCACTGTAATTGTCCTGGGGCCATGTTTTTATATGTGCCTGCCACAGTGAGATTGCAGTCTTAATTATTTGAAAGACACTGTCATAATAAGTGCAGTTGGTAATAACTTTCTTCCTTCTACTTTGCCTGATGCACATCATCCTCTGCCCACCCCTGACAATACACTCAGTCATTTGTTTGCTTTTTAATTCCTAAATCTTCATCTGCCTTATTTTTCCTTTTTTTTTTTTCATTTGACATTTACTTACAAAGTTGTTGTTTTCACTTTGTTATTTTTTGTGCCATATTAAGGCTTGTTCTGCTAGACCTTGTGCCAAACCGTAGACATTTCATTACCCAGATAATTTTAAATGCAAATATATGAGAGGGGGAAAGGATGGGTGGATAGAGAGATTTCTTGTCCTCGTACATGAGCAGTGCAGTGATCTGCCAGTGTGGATGTTATTAATGTTAGTAATTATTGTGAGGCTCAAGATGTTACGGAGAAGCTTCTTCCACATGAACAACTGATCTCTGGGGGATGGTTTCAATGTCCCCCGAGGATGCTGGAAACTGGTTCCAGGCCTTCTGTGTTTTGGGGTTAATTTCAAAATCAAAGAATCACAGAATCGTCAAAGTTGGAAGAGACCTTCAAGATCATCTGGTTCAGCCATCAATGCAGCACCAGCATAGTCCCCCCTAAAATCTCCCCCCAAAGCTATTTATTATGGGTACAGTGAGCAGTTTGTGATGCCCAGGAGAGAGTGAGGATGCCCTCAGCTGGATGACAATGTGTTCACCTGGAGACCCAAGGCTATAGTTGACTGTCATTCAAACTTCATCACTTATTTTGTGGGAGCAGGAAGCAAGCTGCTGAAGTGCCTTACACCTGCAAGGAGCTCTTACCTGCTGGCTCTGGGTGGAGGGCTGGTCTTTCCTTGGTCCACACTGCATCTCTTGCTGCTTCCTAAACTGGAGCTGTACTTATGATATCTGGTCAAAATATTTCTAGTGCCAGACAAGATCATCAGGAATTTATAACTGATATTGTTAGGTTTATACAATGCCTGGGACCCTTGGACATGGAGCAGTAGCAGTGGGTGGGACAGCAGGTTTTTTCAGTCTTATTACTCAATCTGTGATTAGTCTCCTGCACACTTGTTCTTACAAAAGTACTGAGTATCTGGAGGGCTGCCTACCCTGTGCACCTCTGTTTTCCTGTTTTTTCTGTATAATTCCCTCCTTCACAGGGCATTTCAGCAGGCAAGCTTTGGGGAAGACGTGGAGAGAGTCTCTTACTCCTCCCCACTCCCCACTCCTTCTGGCAGCTGGCATGGCCCCCCTCCACCTTCCTGCTGGTTATAATCGTGGCTGTGTGTTTCTGCAGACCTCTGGTTCAGAGCGGGGCCGTAGCCTCCCCTTTACACTCCTTAGTATTCCTTTTCCCGTTAGTGTTTATAAAAGACTTTCGCACGTAACTCAGATGAAAAACTCCCTTGTGCTGGGCTGAGCATTGCCGTATGGCAGAGAACACGTCAGAGTAAACATGTATTTAAAGGACACAGAAATTCTGGGTGTGTAGTAGGTCCAGATTTCTGGATCTGCAGTAGCTCATTTACTCCTTTTCCATCCACAGCTTTTGAAAGTTGCTTCCTACACAAACTTCTCTATTTTTATTCTAGCAAGAGACAGCAAAAAATTAAAGCAGACCCAAAAATTTTGTTGTAGTGAGTGGTAAATGGTCATTGCTAACTGAGGCCCTGCACAGAATATACAAATGTAGTTGAAACAGATAAAGTTTTGTTTGATTTTTGAGATCTGCCCCTGTTGTGGGAATTAAAACAAATCTTTCGAATATGCATGCTCTGCCATTAAATTGCTTGGGCTGAATTACTGAATCCAGGCAAAGAACCAATTTTGCTCCCTGAAAAGCAAGGCTGACTGAATTTATTAAAATGTTAATCGTAGAGCAAGCCTGTGGGTCCCTGGGGCGAGATGCAATTAGAGTTAAAACTTCAGAGTATAGAAAGTTTTTTAACTGTCTAGTTTTACATCTTGACTGTAGGGAGAGGAGTTTCCACTGTACATTGAAGACATTGTTCTACAGCCTTTGCAAGTTGTTGGGTTCAGCTGTGAAGATTTTAAAAGCTGCTTTTGTTGGCAGCCTAGGACACATCCGTGACCTTATTAAAGTGGAAGTGAAAGCTCTCTTCTCTTTTTTTTTTCTTTTTTTTTTTTTTTTGCAACAGTAAATCTACTAATTTTACAGTCAGTTGAACAGCAATAGATTAATTTGTTTAAAGTCTGCATTCACAAAGAAAATGTGAACTTTGCTGCCTTGAATACCCGAAACTACAGTGCGATATTTAAAGGGTAGAAACTATTACAACTTGCCCTAGAATGGTCCAAGCAGTTCCCTGTCACCTGCTTCTCAGCACAGGTGCTGACCTCCCCGTCTATTCTATCCCTCCTGACAGACTAGCAGCCAGGCTGGGGCTTTGTGTGCAACAGAGAGCGCTTTTCCAATGACTGGGCCAGTGTTCTTCAGCAACCACAGGAAGCAGAATAAAGAAAAGGTTAAGGGCCACCGCAAGGGTCAGAATGGGTTAAATTTAGTTAACATCAGAGGTTATAGCTTTTAACAAGAGCATGAAGGAAACTTATTCGAAGATGCAATTTGTTTCTTCTTTGTCAACCATTATTTTTTTTTACTCTATTGATAGTGACAGCTTAACAAAGTTTTTATACGCCAGGGTTTTCATCCTTTAGAGGATAAAGAACTGTGATGCAAAAAAGAGATGCAGGTGGAAGACTTTATAAAGCCTCCATGATTTTCAAATTGAGGGTTCAAAGTAGGCTCCCTGCGTGGCTAAGTCAAAAATAATTTGTGAATGTTAAAAAAAATACACATTACGGACAGAGGAACTGCTTTTTTTTTCTTTTCTCCAGTGTAGCTTGCCAAGAGTAGTGTTTTATCAGAAGCCTTACAATCTGCCTGATTCTGTATGTATTTTTTTCCAAGGTAATCTTATTTTCTTTTTTATCGCCCTCTAAAGATGATCAAAGTCAAATGCCTTTAACAAGAGCCTTCATCATCTCCCTTCAAGATATTTTAGTCTATAACGTACGATCTTGGGTTTTTTGTGGTTTTTTTCTCCCAATTTAGTGAAGAAGCAGAAACTAGAAAATGTACCCAGTGTAGCTGCAGTATTAGGTTCTCAATCAAATTCTTGGAATGCAAAATGAGGAAAGTTTAAATCTTTCTGAAAATTATTGAAGAAAAGTAATTTTTGAAAGGTTCAGTAGCATTTTTCACATTTTTTTACACAAGAGATCGTCTTCTGCCAATCATTTTTTTCACCAAAATTAATTAATAAAATCACTAAATTTTTTTGTTGTTTTATCCTGATACAAAGTAAAGAACCGAAATCAAAATTTAATTAAGTCTGATAACAATTCATAAGTACAAACAATGCATTTTGGTAAGTTTCTTTTTTCTTTTTAACATGTTTTCCTCAAGGGGAAAAAAAATGCTAATGTGATCATCCTGTCTCCCTATCCATCTGTCTCTCTGCAAGTTCTCTCGGCAGTTTTAATTGCTTGGACACTTCAGCCCAGTTCGGCAAAGAAATGGGAGCCTCAAAGATATTGCACATTTATAATAACTGTATGCATTTCTGACAAGTTTTGTGAAAACGGTGGAGAGACCTTCAAATTGGTGTCTTGTTCTGGCGGAAGAGTTCATCCAGCTGACCAGACTGTATATGTGTGAGGGCTGCCCAGATAACACACAGGTGTTACCAGACCTTATTGTGGCATCTCAGTACTTAAAGGGGGCTTGTAAAAAAGAGGTAATTAACTTTTTGCACTGGTGGATAGAGATAGGACATAGGGAATGGTTTTAAACTAAAAGAGGAGACATTTAGAGTAGATGTTAGGAAGAATTTCTTTACTCAAGAGGGTAGTGGGGCACTGGAACAGGTTGCTCAGAGAAGTTGTGGATGCCCCATCCCTGGAAGTGTTTGAGATCGGGTTGGATGGGGCCCTGAGCAACACAGAGCAGTGGGTGGCATCCCTACCTTTGGCAGAGTGGTTGGAACTAAATGATCTTTAAGGTCCCTTCCAACCCAAACCACTTTATAATTCTATGGTACCATGATCATCTATAGTCCATGGTGTCTTTTGCCTTGCCAGCTGCTCAGGGGCTGCATAGGTAATGTGTAAGGCTGAGAGGGATTTAAAAATGGGAGAAGGAGCCAGAACATTTTGATGGCAATGGAGAGGTGTAGGGAACATGCTAGGGTGATTTGGATCTATAATCCTGGTATTTGATGCTGTAGGTCTGTTGTAGAAGATAAGAAGACTGGGAACTGACGACACAAGCCTCAACAATTCAAGTATCAGTTATTTCAGTGCTCATTTGCTCATGGGAGAAATTTCATCTGCTTTGTGTTGTCATTGCTATCAGTGTGACGAAGGTTTGAAACTTCCAATTCACTTGCTGTTAACTCAGGCTAGTGGTGGGTTCCCAGCTGTGTAACTGAGAGCTGGTTTTGCTCTCTGGAGGGCTGGATTAGGCCTTTTGGTGCAAGTGATCACTTTGACTTTTCTGGGAGAGTTCTGTTTGGAATCAGTAGCATGAACTCTTTTGTTGGTGTGGAATTAATCCTTCCCTAAGGGACAGCTAGCACATCTAGAGAAAGTCTGTGCAGATCATTCATAGAAGCATTTGCACTGGTACGGTGTACAGGCAAGTGTATGGACTCTTGACAGGCCAAGGACTAGAGAAGGGGAACAGGGAGCTGGAGGGCCTTCTCTGTCCCCAAAGATGGGGGAAATGGCACAGTCTGGCCCAACTGGTTGAACACTGTGTACCCCCCTCTTGCTGGTCCACCCAGGGGCAGCCTCTGCTGAGGAGGTGACTTTGAAAGGCCTAACTGCAGTGAAAAACAAATGAGAAAAAGTATGGATCTCCACCGCCCAGACAGACTGGCCTGGAAAAACACAACAAAAACTCCCACTTACTATTCTGCTCACAAGCTGCCACCAAAACTCAGCTGTGAGGAGAATAAGAGCATCTTTTTAAAAATGTAAAACTGTCTTTTTTCTTCTTCTTCTTCTTCTTCTGAGCTGCTCTTACAGGCTTTAAAGCATTAATTTCAAAAGCTTCACAAAAGCAGCAGGCATGAAACAGTCCAGGCTGAGTGGAAGCTCAGGGAGGAGACTTGCGAAGTAAGTTGAGAGGGTGATGGCTGCAGACATGGAAGCAAGGTTATTTGTTTGTTACAAGTCAGTGATCATAGCTTGCTTTTAATGAACGAGCAGCAGAGAAGGAGAGTTAGAGCAGCCCAAAGAGCCCTGGATTCACACAGCCTAAAGTTCAGCTACATCTTTTGTCTCACGCTTCTGTTGTCTGGGTGATTCTTGGATTGGGAGTCAGGAGATGTGAGTTTTGACAGCAGTGCTGACGTGATCTGTGACCTTGAACAAGTCTGTTCATCCTCGTGCTTCTCCTCTCATCTTTTTGCTCACTTAGAATCTCTCTCCCTTTTTCCTTGCGGTGTCTTTCCTTAATTATACATCTGGACCATGGCTATCAGAGTGCAGCTGTGCTCTCAGGTTAGGCACTGCTGTTGTCTGAGTAAACCATAAAGAAATGCTGCACTGAGCACTTCACTAGGACTCTCCTGTTATCTCAGGGCTTCACTGACAACCTTAATAAAATAAAAGTCCTTCAAAAGACTGAGTGTTCCTGCCTACTGCCCAACTGCCTGCTTTTTCTGTAGCATCTTGAACAAGAAAAAACATCAATTCTGATCCCTGGGTTGTCAGAAAAAAATGATTCATAGTATTTCATACTTCCTGATTATTGGTAACATATTTTTTGTTCCTGAAATCTCAGCGGTAACTTCAGTACTTCACTTTGCCTAATTTTCTTCAAAGTGAATTACAAACCAGCATGCTGCTATATATCTTACTCATTTTTATAGGTTTTCCTAATTTTGCTCTTTTGTGGAGGTGCAGTTCATGTGCCTGAGACTAGGGACAAAGCCTCCTTCAGAATTAATAACACAGTACCTCTGAAATCTACTCTATTTTATCCTCAGAAGGATGGGGTCCAGTGCCTGGATAACTGGCTCTGCAATGTGATCTCAGCAAAACTGAGTATGTTAAGTTCATCTTCCCTCGTATATGCTCCTCTACCTGGTCCAAGATGTCAACATCATATAAATAAACCCCACTATGCTCTTGGGAGAAAAAATTACATCCTTCAGCAACAAAGCATGCGTACCAATAATCCCTATCTGCCCTTGCATCTCCTCCTGTTCCAACCAGAATTCAGACTGGATTTTTCCATGAGATCCCTAAGGAAACTCATCATCCAGACTTTTGTGTTTCACGTTTTCCTACAATGTTGTGTCTTTTTTCTTTATATCAGGTGTTCTCTCAGACAGCATCTGCAACAAACCTCTCACAGCTGTGTCAGCTTTCAGCATCCTGTGTAAATTGTCTGATCCCAGAGTTTGTAGGGTTGTGGTTCCAGATCCTACAGTGCATTACCTCATGTTTAACTTTGATAGTCTCCCTCCCCCTTCCCTTCTTCCCTCCCTCCACATGATATAGGATTATAAGAACAAGTTTTGGCTTCAGGAGAAATGGCTGTCAAAGACAATTTAGTACTTTGTGATAGAAGTGCAAAATGGGAGAATAATTTGGGTTGGAAGGGACCTCAGAGGGGTCATCTGCTCCAATGGTATACTAAGAATTTTGGACTATGACCTCAGCTTGGGTGAAAAAATAGCCCCTTATTTATCTGTGAATCAGTTCAGGAATCAGCAGGACCTGAGTGATTGTACGATGCTACCCTTTTACATTCTAACGAAGGGTGGAGACCCTTATGTATACATTTTCTTAGAAGCAATTACAGTCCTACAAACTCAGTCCATTTGAATATAAGAAAATAATCTGTATTTGAATAGAAAATTGAAAACTTTTAACAATTTTAAAGCACTTTAGTTATGCTGAGACATCTTTGCATTCCAAGCAGTTTATGTATTTATTTGGATTCATATGCCAGTGGTGCTTACATGGTATCAGACCATAAGTTATTTACATAAATTAAACATGGATGATGGAGCCACAGAAATGAGTCATAATTTCTTTCTTTAAAGAACAGCAGGAGGTAAATGTTTTTATAAGGAATTCAGAAACCAGCTCAGCGTCAGAACATATAATTGTACTCGGAAATCGAACTAATTATTCCCATATTCAGCTAAGATCAAATAACCATCAAAAGTAGATGGCTTTAGAAGGACTGAGCAGAATTTATGCATGCTGTAAAGGCTCACATACATTTATTCTGTTTAAATTTGTAGAAGGGAAATCATTCTGCAAAATACCCTAAGAAGAAGTTCTGTAAGTATTATTGACCACAACACTATCTTAAAAAAATTTTGAATTTATTAATCTGCAGCTATATAGTGTTCTCCTGTGTTCAGTGTAGTATAGATTTAGTGTCTGGCCCTAACAAGTAAGGGCATGAGCACACATAGAGAAACTGAAGTTTCTGTTTGTCTGCTTATTTACAAGGAAATAGAGCAACAGAGCTGGAATTATTTTTTTAAGATGCAAATCTCATTAATCTGAATGAACGTGTTTCAACATGTCTCTGAAGAAGATAAGAGTTCTTGTTAGCTATTTCATGTCTGGTTAAAAATAAAGTGGGAGAAATCACAGTATCTTTTCTGAAATGGCCAAAAAAGGGAAAAAGTTAAAAGCAAGCCTAGAAACCGGGCCAGTTGGTGCTTTATTTAGTGGTTCTTTTTCCATTAGCTCAGTCTGCTTTTGTAAACTTTGGAGAGGAATGCTGTGTTATAACAGTAGCATTTGCTTCGCTTTTACAGTTCCATATGCGGATAATGAAAAACAACTGTAATTGGTGAGCTTGAAGTATAATTAACTGATGCCCTAAAAGGTAAAGAGTTTCTTCTAATTATGTCAAAAAAACCCAGTCATGAGCCAAGCAAAGTGATTTATACAGAGTAAATGTATCAAATGTCTGAATAGATACATAGAGACTGTCCCACTGTTTTTTATTTTGTTTTAATTGTATTAATCGTAGATCCTTTGGTGTATTTCTGATAAAATTAAATATTGTATGTAATGTAGCATTTTATTGGAGCCAAAGGCTTTGCTCAAGAGGAGCAGAAGGCAGGTTCAAGTTTTCACTCTATCATCTTCCTATGAAAATTAGTGATCTCTCATTGCTCCAGGCTAGGTATGTGAACCTAGTTTTCCACTTTCCCGTGCAGTCTTCCCCAGCTGTTCCCAAACTTACTGCAGGAGAAACAGAAAAAGCATACAGAATTTCCAAATTTGGATGTATTCAATTAAATTAAATAATTAGCTTTTGGTTGGCAATCAGTATATTTTCTTACAGTGGACAGAGCTACTGATCTTTTCCTGTCAGACAGATTTTGTCAAAGTGTAGAGCCGCATGATTTGATATGGAAATGCCCTGAGGTTCTTCATACCTTCATTGCCCTCTGCAGGCTGGGTATTTTATAGCTGAACTAAATTTCATGAAGTACACCAATTACTAATTTTAGTAAATTGTGCCTCAGTAGTTAAGCTGAGCTCTGAAAAGAATAGAATAGAATAGAATAGAATAGAATAGAATAGAATAGAATAGAATAGAATAGAATAGAATAGAATAGAATAATTTCATTTGGAAGGGACCTACAGCAATCACTGAGTCCAACTGCCTGACCTCTTCAGGGCTGACCAAAAGTTAAAGAATGTTATTAGGGGCATTGTCCAAATGCCCCTTGATCACTGGCAGGCTTGGGGTATCAGCCAGCTCCCTAGGAAACCTGTTCCAGTGTTTGACCACCCTGTGGTGAGTCAACCCACTCGGCTCAAAGGATCCGCACTCTGAGTTTCTCTGAATATTCCGAATAGCATATCCCCATGGAAATGTGCTTTGTTTGGGACACAGTTCACTGGGACAGAAGGGGGACAATATTCCACAGACAGGAGACATCCTTTCAATAAAAAAAAAAGAAAAGCTGTTCAGTTTTAACTTGAAGTTTTCCATAAAAACAGTTTCAGTGGAAAATTTTTGGACAAGCCCTAGATAATAACTGCTCACAGAGTTTGCCAGGAAAAAGGGCAGAACATCACTGTTTATTGACCATATAAGCACTTGTCTTTGTTGAAGACTATATGGGTTGGAAATATCTGCTGTAGACTGAACAAATGTAGAGTCCTAGGGTGGTGTTAGTTCAGTCACTGGAATTGCATAATGTCATTTGCATAATCACTCCTGTAGCAGTAACTACTCGATACCTCTGCAGTTATGGTGGTAGTTTTGTTGAATGCATAAAAGAGGAATTAAAGAACCTGCTTCTCCTCCCTTCTCGGTTCCCTGTCAATAGGAAAAGGGCCCATTATCTGGGGCAGGCACATAGGGATGTGCACTTCAGCAAAGGGTTATGATCTGTGTTCATTATATGCAAATTTGCTGGAGCATTAATCTGCTAGGCATTAACATAATATCAGTTGGTGCATCAGAGTAATTCTCGTCTGATCTAAAACATTCCTCATGTGAGCAAAACAGTTTGGCTACATAGAGAAATTATGAACTAACCATACCAAAATCAGCAAATACAGCAAAAAATTCAGAGTGGAATGTGACCTGATTATATGTGCAAAACCCCACTGCCTTACAGGCAGTTTATTCATTTAAATAATCAAATTAAACAAGATAGTCCTAAATACATCTTGCTTAACTTGATTAGTTAAGTAAGCAGCCATCTGGCATGAATGACACAGATTAAGTTCTTCCTTAAATTTTTCTTCTTTTCCTTTTTCAACACCAGAATTGCATTGCACCTTGTGCTTATTTCATGTTACTTCTCTGCTGGAGTATTTTCACATAGAGATTGGGGGCAGAAGTTAATAGAAATTATTACACAAGTACAAGCTGAACTCACTGTCTCTACAACTTGATATTAATCAGCTGAAAGGAGTACATTAGCAACCCTATTTATACAATTATTTTAGCCACAGGAGAATCCGTTTGTTGCTAGAGGAATACAGCTGAAATCTGTCAGTATTAGAAGGCAAGGAAGTGCAAGTGAAAATGCTACCAAGTTAAGTAATCCAATTCCTTGTTTGAAGTCGGAGACCTGATTTCACTTAAAGTGTTTTTGCCTCATTGAAAAAGAAACACTTTTTGCTAGTCTTTATTAAATAGAAAATGCTTTTGGGTTAACAAAGCATTACTTAAGGTCTGATTCTGTGTGTTAGCACTGCTTTACACACAGGGACTGTCCTACTGACTTTGACGGCATAAAAGGCTTGAGAAAAGTTATGTACGCAGGAGAGTGCTGAAGAGCTGGGACTGCTGAGGGGCTCATTGGCGTGTACCTGCACACATCTTTGCTTAGAGCTTTGGATAGTTATAGTGACAAGGATTGTACTACAGTGAAATTAGTAAAAGCGAATGATGTTTAATTGGGGTGGAATGTTTCTCACGGTGACCTTACATAGTCTCTTGCTTACAAATGTGTGCTGTGCTCTGCAGTGTCTGGAGAAGAGAGGATCCTCAATTCTGCTCCTTGTGTAATCTAGGGATACTATGGCCAGCAGTTAATTCCTCTCTCTTGAGGATGCAGGCCTGTGGAGCTTGACCTAGTTCCCAGCACACACATCAGTTCTGACATTTGGGCCTCTAAACATTCACTTTTACCAAATGCTTTCAGATCCCACCCTCTTTCGTTACGTGACTCTGGAAAGCCCACGTGTGTGGGTATTGCTGTGGTGTTCACACCAGGCATGTTCTGGGCCTGTCAGCTGGATAATGTGCCCATCTGCCAGCTGTATTTTGCTGTGAATGATCTGACTATTGCCGTTCCCCTCCCAACTGCTCCCATTTTGCAGGTGGAGCGCTGTCGATGTGGAAAAGTTGCAGGCAATGCCGGCAGTTACAGCTGTATTTGCACTTACACCACAAGAGTGTGATGGAGAGGAGTTGTTAAAATTCTTTTTCCTTTGTACCCATGTGCAGCATAAGGTGAACTTCTAAAAGACGAAAAAAATTGTGAGATGCTTGGGGTGGGCAACTGTGTATGCTGGCAAGGTGGCTGTTGTGATTTAACCCCAGCTGGCAGCTGAGTACCACGCACCTGCTCTCTCACTTCACACACACCCTCTCCCCCTCCCACACACACACACGCTCTTCCCTGTGGGATGGGGAGAGGGATGAGGAAAGAAAAAAAAATAGAACTCGTGGGCTGAGATAAGAACAGCGTAAGAATTGAAAC
This sequence comes from Rhagologus leucostigma, assembly GCA_013397725.1. Classification (NCBI taxonomy): domain Eukaryota; kingdom Metazoa; phylum Chordata; class Aves; order Passeriformes; genus Rhagologus; species Rhagologus leucostigma. The sequence continues at coordinate 23,826 of VZTD01005146.1, forward strand.
AAAATAAAATATAATGATAATGCTAATTCTATTAATAAGAGAAAGGAGAGGGAGAGAGGGTGATAAAACCCAAGAAACACAAGTGATGCACAGCACAGTTGCTCACCACCCGCTGGCTGATGCCCAGCCTGTCCCTGAGCTGCCGTCAAGCCCACTCCCAGCCTACACTCGCCAGTTAATATATTGGTATGATGCTCCATGGTATGGAATAGCCCTTTGGCCTGTTCAGGTCAGCCAACCTGGCCGTGCTGTCTCCTGGCTTCTTGTGAACCTCCTCACTGGCACAGCATGAGACACTGAGAAGTCCTTGGGTAAGACTTAGGGTAAGACTTAGGGTAAGCACTACTTAGCAACAACCAAAACATCACTGTGTTATCAGCATTATTCTTGGACTGAACCCGAAACACAGTGTTGTACCAGCTACCAAGAAAATGAACTCTATCCCAGACAAAACCGTGACACTGACTCAATGAGAAGTTAAGATTCCTGGATTTAGTATTTGCCTCCTCTTACCCGAAGACCTTTAAAAGTAATTTCATTTCTCTATACTGCCATTTCCCCTCTCACCTGTTACCTTGTTGGGTTAGCCAGCAGGCTCCTCAAGGAGTTTTCACTGTGTTTCACTTGATGTTCATACAGTGACCTTCATCATAGGGATACTCAGCTGCCATGGCATCAAAAAAGACTGTCCATCAACTGAACCACAGTTCCCTGACTGCACAGCTGCTCCTAACCTGTGGGACACACAAGGAAAATCTTTTAACGCAAACCTCAATGAAAAAGGTTCAAGTCAACGTTGCTGGTTGGTTCTGTCACACCAAGATCTTGCCACATTCACCCCTGGCTCACCTCACAGGAGGAACTGGGCAGATCAAGATAACTCTGTGGTATGTTCAACTCCTCCTATCCAGCCAGGTTCTTCACACAAGCAAGCAGGAAAATATCCTGAGCAAGAATATCTGTAGAAAAAGACCTGAGTAGCATTGCTGTGGTATAGAACCAAGTGGTATTACACAAATTCAGTTTCCTTTTCCTAGGTCAAAATACACTTAACATCACAGAGTTATGTAGGAATGGATAACTAGAAGACGGTCTTGTTCCTTCTGGTTTATCAGCTTCAAAAGATTTCTGCCATGCTTTGAATATATTTTACCACCTACAGCGAAGATTCCAGTGTGGAAGGAAAATAAAATGGCAGGTTTATCTCATTCCAGTGTTATTCTGAATTTAAATTTTAATGTAAATGTAAGAATGAGGTGTGCTTTCCATTATTTAGTTAGAATAACCTTTCCTCCTCCCCACCCTGCACACACACCCACTAGTGCTGTTAGTTGTAGTAATTAGCTCAGTGTGCTAATGACAGTTTCCAGGGAAAACGCTGACAGGACTAATTAATGGGTGAATCTCACTTTAGTAAATGTATGGGCAATTTTCTAAATGCAGATGGCATGGTCCACGCTAACAGGGGCCCAGCCTAGAGCTACTTAATACACCAAGTGTCTGGGGAAAGTGGTTAATTTGTAATATGCTTCATGATACTGCGTTGGGTTTGCATGGCGAGGTTTTGGTAGTGAGGGCCTACAGGAGTGGCCTACGAGAGGGTCCAGAAGCTTCTCCGATGTCTATCAGAGCCAGTGCCAGCCAGCTCCAAGGCAGACATACCACTGGCCAAGGCTGATGCCCATCAATGATGGTGGCAGCACCTCTGGGGTAACACAGTTAAGAAGAGGGGAAAAAAGATGTTGGGCAGAAATAAATGGCAACCAGAGAAGAGGAACAGCTCTGCAGACACCAAGGCCAGTGAAGAAGGAAGGGTAGAAGGTGCTCCAGGCACCAGAGAAAAGATTCCCCTGCAGCCTGTGGTGAAGACCATTGTGGAGCAGAGATCCATCTGCAGCCCATGGAGGACCCCACACCAGAGCAGGTGGGTGCCCCAGAGAAGGCTGTGACCTGTGGGAAGCCTGTACTGGAGCAGGTTTGCTGGCAGGAGCTGTGACCCCACTGGGGACCCACACTGGAGCAGCCTGTTCCTGAAGGATTGCACCCCGTGGAAGGGATCCATGCTGGAGCAGTTTGCGAACAACTGCAGCTTGTGGGAAGGACTCACATTGGAGGAGTTCACGGAAAACTGTCTCCTGTGGGAGAGACCCCACACTGGAGCAGGGGAAAAGTTGGAGAAATACTCCCCCTGAGGAAGAGTCAGCAGCAGAGACAACATGAATTGACTGCAGCCCCCATTCCCCAGCTCCCTGAGCCACTTTCGGGGAGGAGGTAGAGAATATCAGGAGTAAGGTTAGGCCCAGGAAGAAGGGAGGGGTCAGGAGAAGGTGTTTGAAGATTTGTGTTTATTTCCTATTTTCCTACTTTGACTTGATTGGTGATGAATTTATTTGCCCCCAGCCCCCCAGCTGAGCCTGTTTTGCCCATGACAGTAACTAGTGAGTGATCTCTCCCTGCCCTTATCTCAACCGATAAGTCTTTTGTTGTATTTTCTCTCCCCTTCCCAGCTGAGCAGGGTGATGACAGAGCAGCTTTGGTGGACACCTGGCATCCAGCCAGGGTCAAAACACCAGATACTGATTAGAAGAGAAATGATGCTTATGCTTGCTTTCCAATGCATTATTCATTTCTCAGTAGTATGGAAATGCAATGTCCTTTTTTATGTTCACCTTTTCCAGACCTGTCCATTGACTCATGAGAAAGGAACGAACGTGCAGTGTCATTAGAGCAGTCTCACATGTTTTTCCTGCCAGCTTGCACCTCCCAGTCACAAGGTTTAGTTTGTGTCATAAAAAGAAAAGAGCGACAGGACACTCACTTTGGCTATAACAGAAGCTAAGAGTGTGACGTACACTAAAACATTTGTTTGCGAGCATCAATCCGGCCCTTGCAGGTCCGAGGAGACTTGGACCCTCCCCCTGATGTTTGCTAGCTCTCATGTTCCAAGCTCCCCTGTAAACATGGTATTTATTGACTTAATTTTGTCGTACAAGGTTCCAAATCTCTGTATGAGGACAGAAAAGCAATGTTCTTACCTGTCAGATCCCAGCAGAATTCAGGATTTTGCCATTTAGTTTCCTTCTGGCAGGATTAATCAGCAAATGAATAAATTGTGGATTATTTTTTTCTTTTTCACCACGCCCTTCTTATTAACACACAGATGCAGTTCTGTGAACAAAGATGGTCACATACAAAACCACCTTCCTTGCTAAATGCTCAAGACAGCTGCCAGTCTCCCAGGAAGCAGTTGTATGTGAAGAATCAATTCCAGTGAGAGACCCGAGGGCAGAGAACAGTGCTTGACATCTGTGACAGTGATCCTGAAAGGAAGGGGAGGGACATGGGAATGAGTCTTGGGAGGGAGAGGCCCCTGACAGTGGTCAGAGTGGATGTTTACAGAAGGATGTACTGACAGAGTAAGTGGTGTTTCTTCCTTGGTGTACCCCTTTGGCTTTGGAATAGCTGTGTTTGTGCGCATTCATATACATGTTTGTACTCACATATCCATTCCTGTTTGTGAAAATGTGTATTTCTATTTTCTAGAGCTAAAAATTGCATTCTCTTCTTTTTTTTTTTTTTAAATGGAGTTTGATATTTTTCTTATGCTGTTTGTATTTTATCCGTTTTACAACTCATCTCTGTCTTTATGTATCTCACATCTTGTGGCAATTGCCAAATTTAAGTACTTTTCTGCTCCTTGTAAAACCTGTTCTTTGAGAAGCAGCAAATAGCCATTCTGTTTTGTTTTCTCAGTGTTATTAATAATATATTAATAATTTATTGATAATAATTATTAGTATCAGTCTTCATTCTTTTTGTAAATTTCAGAGTCCTCATATTTGTAGTCACTTCCCGTAACAGTAATTCCATAGCTTTAATATCCTTATCTCATCATTTGTCAGCTCTAGCATATGCTTTTAGGGTAGTGAGACAGATCTGATAGAGTATCCAGGGTCTGAGTACATCCATACCAGGGCATAATGGTGTTTTCTGTTTTGCTCTCTCTGTTCTTCCTAATAGCTCCTGACATCATATTTACCTTCTTGACCACCACCGAGTAATGAGCTGTTATTTCAGAGAGCTGTTCAAAGATCTCTTCCCCGGTGATAATACCTAATTTAGGGCCCATCACGGAACATCCGTAGTTAGGATTGTTTTCCCTCATGCACATTACTTGGCATTTTTGCAGTGCTGGATTTCATCTTCTGTTTTATCCTCAAAGTCACTGCACAGCGTAAAATCCATTTGCAGCTCTTCATTCCCAGTTGTCGTTGTTACTCCCGGGCAATTTTGCAATATCAGCAAACTTTGTCACCTCACTATTCACCCCTTGTCCAAATCACTTATGAAAATCTTGGCCAGCACAGCTCCCCAGTGGTTATCTCCTTCGTTGTGAAAAACTGTCTCATCTTTTTCACCTTTTGTTTCACATCTTTTAACCACTTTAGATTAGTCATTAATCCTCATAGGAGGATCTTTCATGACAGTCCCACTTCTGTGAGATTCTCCATGAGAGACCAGAGTGGGAGGTTTTTGGAGAAAAGAAGAAAAAAAAAAGTAACAGCACAAAGTTCCTTGTGCCCAGGGGGAAAAGTACTTATGAAGGTGGGTGAAGCAAAGCTCCTACTGGCCTTGTTGTACCTGAGGTAAGATGAAAGCAAGTGGGAAATGAAATATCTAAGGCAACTCTTTGGATGACAAGATGCTCCGTGGAGACAAGATGTTCTCCCAGGCAGCCAGAAAATCTCAGTCCTTGCAGAGCTTCAGACTCTGGCTGAAGAAAGCCCTAAGATCCATATTTTAAATCATACTTTTCAGCAGTCAGTGCAAAGGCCACAGTCTCCATCCACAGCAGCTGCAACTCTGAATGTTTCATTTGTCAAGTTCTCCTGTAACTGTCCTGACCGAAGATAGCATTGGCCTAGCCTGTGAGGGTCCCCATGAGCAACCCAAATCATCTTTGAGCAGCACCTGCATAATAATTCATTTCATATCCCTCATTTTAGATAGAAAATTATCTTTCTCCCAGTCAAATCTGATATTAATTGTCATTTATTACCACAAATTATTGCAATTAGAGATGGCTTGCTATTAACGGGCTGTAAAAAAGTGAATTGCTGTTTAATTCAAGCTGCCATTTCATGATTTAGTCATGACTTGCTTGTGTCCTTCAGGCCAGTGGCAAAGGTGCTGTGCAAAATGCTCTGTCTGGAGACTGCAGTGAGCTCCCCAGGTGGGACTGAGGCTCTGGGGTGCAGTTCATCACCCTGATACACCTGGTAGTGGAGAAAGGGATTTATTTCTTAACCGAAAGGACACAGCAGTGTGGGCAGATAGGCCCACTGAGGAAAGAGCATCAGCTCTTCTCTGATTGTCCATGGACTGCAAGGGCACAGCTGCCTCACCGTGGTCTGCACCAAAGGCTGCAGAGGAATCCCAGTGCCGGCACCTGGAGCACCTCCTCTCCCTCTTTCTTCACTGACCTTGGTGGCAGCAGAGCTGTTTCTCTCACATATTCTCGCTCCTCTCTTCTCTGGCTGCAATTGCTTCTGCAAAATAACTTATTTTCCTTCTTAAATATGTTATCACAGAGGCATTACTACTGTGTCTGATGGGCTCAGCCCTGGTCAGCAGCAGGTCCATCTTGGAGCTGGCAAGATTTATTTGTTAAGCCTTATTTATTACATTAATTTATTTATTAAGCCTTATTATTTACAGGGCTTGATTTTTGAGATAAAGTTCATGGAGCACAATATCACAGAACAATTTATATTCCATGTTTATCTCTTCAGTCCCCGTCACGAAGTGTGACAATGTACATCTCCTGCTTCCTTTGTTTTTATCACACCAATCTTGAAAGAAACACAGACTCCTTTAAGAAGCCTTACATCATTAGCCATTCAGCAGATTGCACTTGCTAAGCTTAAAGGGGTGTGGGGGTGTTGGAGAATGTTGTGATTGTTGTTGTGAAGTCTTTTGTGGACCCACATCCCACTTTGGTCCTGACTTGGAGTGCTCAGTGGTGTTACTCTATGAAGCAGTCTCAGCAGCTGCTGTAAATTGCATTTCCCTTGTTCCAGCCCCTGCTATGTCACACCACCCATTGAAATGAGTGGGAAACTTACGTCTGTGCTGGGAATCGTGACTGAAAAACTGATTCCATTTAAAAATAAATATTTTTCAGGGTTTTTTTTAGAGATGAGGCCAAAAGCACCAACGCGATTCACAATGTGGCTGCAAAATGGTTGCTCCAGATCCATGATGTAACAGGGCACCAGGTGGGCAAAGGAATGTGCTGCAGGAGCGAGGGGGCAGAGATGCTTTGCTGCTCGCCACAAAGCCACAGCCTCATGTGGAGACAGCTCTCCATCAGCCACTGCTCTCGTCTCCTTTCCCTGCCCTTTCATGCCCACCCACCATGCTACCACCTGTGCTGTACTGGCACAAGCAGCTTCATGACTGCTGAGCCAAACAGCTGAAAAATGACTTTGCAAAAACATGGGTTATTTGTCATCCAAGTAAGTACGGCGATCCTGTTCACCCTGTGGTGCACAAATGACTATGCTGGCACAATTGGTGGGCAGACCAGAAGCAGAAGCCAGTGCTGAAGATGGATTTGGGAGGAAATATGGGTTGACTGTCTTGTTAGTGGCAGTGTAGAAATGTTCACAATACAAATACATTTGAAATGTGTACAGCCCAGGAAGCATATCCTGTGCTTTCCATGTTTCCAAGGTCCCACCACGTCTCACATGGAGACACCAGGATCCCCCACGCAGCGCTGCTATCAGGAATGTTTGGACTTGTGATACTGTCGGGGTATCCATATGGCCCCATTCCTACTCTGGAGACCAAACACACGGGCAGAGCATCCGTGGCTGCTCCCGACACCTGAGAGTCTTCGTGCACAGGTATTCGTGTCCCACAGCTGCTGCGTAATAAAGTGCTTTGTTCAGACGCCACAGTGGCACACTGATGTGGTCATGCTAACGCCTTTCCGTCTGCTCTCCAGCTAAAAGCCACTTCCAGGACACGAGACACAAGACAAGTTTGCTTAGCAGGTTTCCGTGTCAGCTTTCTGAGTGTGCGCCCCTTTCCGCTCCTCACTGTGGCCAGAATAGGTTGGTGCCCCAGCCCTCCCCATGAGCTCAGGCACACACACTGATAAGCTGTGGAAGTTGACAGCCTATCTTATTCCACAGATAAGTTGTGGAAGTTGACAGCCTGTGGGTGCCCCTGAGCCCTCTGTCTTGGCAAGGTGTCTGTACCCTGCGTGCCAGCGGAGCTCTGCTGGGGTAGGGACGGCAGGTCCCTCCTGCAGCCTGGAAGCAGGCAGGTCTGGGTCCCCTCAGCCATGGCAGGAGCTGCTCGTCTCCCCACAGCCAGGTCCATCAGGAATCTGCTTCTCTAGACAACTTTTGTGCCCGTTCCTTTCCGTAACTTGCTGAAGCAAGTCATATAATCCCCATGTCACCCAACACTGCTCCGAAACTCTCTTGGACTGAATAATTTTTCAGTTTAAAGTAGTTTGTTCCAAGCTGGCTATAAATCACACAGTCTTGGGTGTGTTGTCCCTCAAATCCCTCTCAGGCCAAGAACACCCAGGTGGATCCTTCTGAGAGCATTCCCAGCCCTGAGGGCAGCAGAGCCCAGTGGCATCTAATGTGGGTGACGTGCTGGGACATCCCAGGCACAGCTTGCCCATCAAAGGTACGGAAGCTCCTGATGCCAACAGGGCACCGGAGAGAGTCTTGGACAACCTGTCACTGCCTGCATGCAGAGGGCATAAAGGAAAAGGCAATCCACTGTCATCCACTGGGCATGAAATACACTCCATGGCAAAGCCTCTCCAAGGTCACCCACTCAGAGGGGCAGCAAATGTGGGCTGCAGCCTCTGGACCCACCTCTGCAGCCTTCTCAGGAGGCTTCTCTGGAGGCAGCAGGAAGCATTGCTGGGATTAAAAAGCTCCATCAGTGCAGGGACAGTAATTACTGCCAGGTGATCCATTCATCTGGGGGGCAGCTGTGTTCACTAGTTGTAATTTTTAGTTGGTTCTGTGGAAGGGAACACACTTTTGTCCATCTTCGGAATGGAATGGTGGTTAATTTCTCCTGGGGGAAGGAGAGATGCTTAAAGACAATTAAGGAGACTACAGCTTTTCCTCTAGTACAGCCTGGCACACCCTGTACTATGGATCATTTTCCTGCAAAAGAGGCTGAGTCTCTGCATCCAACCTGGAGAAAGATGTAATAAGCAGCTATTAACATCATGTCTGCAGGTTGCTGAGCACCACGGTGAGCTTGTTGTCAGCTCTGCACCAGGTTCCTGCTGCCTGTGCTCTTTGAATGGAAAAGTCCTTGAAAATCCATCTGTTTCTTAAAATGGAAAGCTCTGATGAAATTCATCTGACAGTAACTATGCAGTAGGGTCAGTTTGATGCTGTTTGGTTTGCTAGTACACTCATGTATTGTCTCTGTGCTCACAAACTTCCATTTTCAGTCAGCTGCACATTGATGACTTTGGATTTTACTTCACTGCTGCCTAAATTACTGTGCTAGCCCATGCCTTGGAGTGGCTTGTGCCAGGCTGCCTGCAGACTTTGACCACCATCTTGTTGCCTTGATCTTGGCATGCTTGCATCAGCTATAAGCAGGGGGAAAGAAAATATACTCGTGGTAGTGGGAGGAGGAGATTTCTTCATCACTACCCAGGCTGTGTTTCTGGGGTGTAGAGGGGAAGCGTAAATGCAAACTCAGAAGTCTAGAACAACATAAATCAGTGACCACATGGTTTTCTGGGTTATTCAGGCTGGATCTGTTGCAAAGCATCATCTTGATGGACAGGAAATCTGCTGATAGTTTTCTGTGCTGTATGTCATGGCAGAGGGGCTTGCCAGGTGAACTGGGACTTTCTGGATATTGCACAAGCAAAGGCAGAGTCAGGAGGGAAGAGCCAGCCAGTGGTGATACTGCTGTCCTGTGTCTCCTGCTAAAGCATGGAGAAATGGGGAAAAGCTCTGTTATATCTTTCTCTGTATCCTCATCAGTGCTTCTGCAGCTTTTTCCATCGTCTGTGTCCCTTTCCTTAACACACACACACAGATAAAAGCAGTTTTGGCGAGAGGCAGGATGAAGGATCGGAAAGGAATGTTCGTTTCCCTGCTTGGGTCTGTTGCTGCAGAAAAAGTGTTAATTTTTATTACCATTGCATAAAGAAAATGCTGAGCAGCCTCCAGGAGGAGGGAGCAGCCCCAGGCGCCCGGCAGCGCAGCTGAGGTGCGAGACGTGGGGCTGGTCGCCTGTCGAGCATCTGACGCTTTCTGGCTGGGTCTGCGGCTCTGCACCGACGGCAGGCGCAGGGTCCGCGGCTGCCAAAGCCGAGCTGACCTCCAGCTGCCTTTATCGGAGGCAGGGATGAGTGTGGGCGTCTGTGGAGTTTCATCTGTTTGTGGTGGAACAAGGAGAGTTGGTATTTAAGCACGTAACTGGCTCCTGTGGTAAATCTCTCCCTTCCTGCCACCACCACAGTCCTGTGCTTGCAGAGGACCACACAAAAAAAATGCTGCTTTCTCAAAAACTGCCCAGGGTGTATTTTATTTACAGAGCTGAAATTCTGGAAAAATCAGCAAGTGTGCTACTGTTGTGGTATTTCCATCACAGTCCTTTCTGGTGTGTATTTTCAGTGGGGGCCCAGGTGGGCTCCTTGCTGACTCAGCTCTTCAGCCTGCAGATCCTTCTCGTAAACCTGCAGTGTTTAAGGGCAGAACAGAACCTCAAATCGCTTGGGCAGACTGCCTGTCTATCACAGGCTGTTACATTTCATTTGCTCACCTCTGTCTGGAGCCCAGTTACTTGTGTGGGAATACAGGCATCCAGCCTTGAAGCTGGCAAGAGCTATTGCCTTTGGCACTGAGACTTAATGGTTAAGCACCCTGGCTGGTGGAGGTTTGCACTCCGCTTCCAGGCTGAATTTGCATGGATGCAGCTTCATTCCTCAGTTTTTGCTACGGCTTCCTCCTCTCTATCTGTTCCTTTGCAACCCCTATTTTATCCCTAAGCAAAAGTTCATACAAATTGTAGCAAGGTCAGCTCTCACTATCCTTTACAAGCACTTCAGGTTTTTCACAGTAGTGTTTTCTCCAACACTTGAAATGTTTAGGTTTTTTTAGTTAAGTATTGAACAGCTTGCAGAATTGCAGAGGCCAGAAGTGGGTAAAGTGTTAAGGTGATCAATGTGCACAGTTAAAATACCCCTTTCAGTTCCTTTGGGTATGCAGAGACCATTTAGACACCCAGGGGACGTTTTCCTGCTTTTTCCCTGGATTCCTCATCCCTCCTTGGACACAGTCTTGCTGTCCTGCTCCCTTCCCTACTGCTCTGTGCTCTGCATCTAGTTCCAGGCTTCAAAACAAAACAAGTCCTTGTAGGGCTTGGCAGACTGAGAAGTCCAGCGTGGCTGTCCTGTGCCTTCCAGCTACTCCTGAGCCACTTGGAAAGGTGCTGCTCTCCTGGTCACCAGGGAGACTGCCAGTCCCTGCTGTCTGCTGTCGAAGCCACCCCATCCTGCACACGACCGCTGAGTGTCCTGGTGCTGCTGACAGCTGCTGGATGAGGGACCAGCAGCCAGGTCATCATCCCTTTCAGGCATCGAATTTTAATTCCTTTTAGCATCTTTTTGAGGTGGAGCAATGCAAGTATCTGTCCAGGTAATGAAAAATGCAGGACAAAGCACAAGGGCCAAAGACTGTAACAAGACAAACCAAAGTGAAGGTCCCAAGGGCTCAGGCATCCATCTGAGTGACTGAGCTCTCTGAACCCCTGCTGTGTGATGGCTGCCGGGCTCCAGCTGCTCCTAGGAGAGCTTTAGGAAGGTTTTAAGCACTTTTTTTGAGCACTCACTTAGGCAGTTACTGTAAAAAAAAAAAAAACATTAGAAAATATCCTGCTGCAGGAGCTCCCAGGACCTTTGCTCTTGCATGCCCACACAACCTGAGCATGTCCAGCCTTTGGAAGCAGCTGTGAACAGGGTGGATGGTTCAGCCTTCCCTAAACTGATGGATGCATAGTCCATCACAAGGACGTTGAGCCAAATTTGCAGATAGATGCAGCTTCTGTTAAATCCAGCGCAAAACTGGTTATATAAACCAAAGCTGGATTTCAGCTGGAGTCTCTTTATTCTGTAATAAATTCTGAAATGGAGTGTCAGATTTGATATTCTCTCATAAACGTCTAATTAAGGAAAAAGAAAACCTCTGCTTCATAAAATCCCTGACTGGTGGTACTAATAAAATGTCATAAATAACAGTGAATGTTGTGATAATGCTTTTATAGACTAATTACCTTTCATTACCATTAGCACAGTACTGATAAGCACCCAAACTAAGATATGGCGGTGTCACGGTGGTGTTGCCAGATGCAGGACAGGGAATGGTCCAGCTCAACCCCTTGCTGTGTTTGAAGCAAGAAGGAGGCTCCTGGCCCAACCTGCATGTCCCCAAGTAGGGATGAAGGCAGAGCTTTGCTTTGCTGTCCCCCAGCAGGCATCACCGCAGAGAGCAATCCCTGCAACTCCTGCTGGCCCCACAACCCAGCGGTACAGGGGCTTCAAGGTTGGAGATGGTTCCCTGGAAATTATGTGCAAATATGCAAATTATTTCATTATGTTGCTGGCATGAAATGGCACACACAGAGCAGATAAAAGCTTGGCAGCTACAGTAACGGGGAAAGTGAAAAGGAGTTCAAAGAGGGATGCTAAGCTTCCTCATCCTATTTTTGCCCTCTGTGTGAATGAGTGAGGTGGGGAAAAAGACTCAAGGCTGGCCAGGGAAGGTGTGACATCTCCACCTAGCATTCCACGGCCACCTCCACTGTGCTTGGTTAATGCAGCTGACCATGGATACTTCAGCTGGAATGTGTTCATGTACCAAGTGGCGTCTGTGCTGTGTTTGCAGTACATGTGGATTCTTCCCAACCTCATCCAGGAAATGTTAAGTGGTAGAGAAAGAGGCACCATGAGCTTCTGTTTTCTTTATCCTCCGAAGCAGAAAGTCAAGACTGGCAGTAAGAAAATATTCTTTTTGCAGAATTCTTTGTCCAGCGCAGTGGTGCCGGAGGTTTGAAGGGATGGGACGGTACATATGGAACACCTGGAGTTACAACGTTGAGGAAGTTTTGGAAGAATACACGTAAATCTTCCCAGGACATGCATTTTCTCCACCCCTGGCTGGTGTCACACTGGCTGTTGGTCAGCTGGCTGCCTTGATCCAAGCCCGGGGCTGCCAGCACTGACCTGGCTTTGCTCTCACCCCGAGCTCCACAGCTGACCTGGGAGCCGGCCTGCTCCAGCATCCTAACCCTGGCTGGCTTCTGTTGGCCATGTCCAGCCTCATGCTTGGAGCCTCAGCAATTAGATCATTTAATAACTATCTCAGTTCGGGTTGTTTTGTGTAAAGCATTTTACCTGGCTTTATTTCTTGCATTGCTTTGTATTCCTTCAAACTCCAACCCTGCAAATCGATGCGGTGCCACTATTGTTGCCTCTAAAATGTTTACTCCTGGCTCTCTTTAGGACCTAAAAGGCTGAAAACTGCATCATAATTGTCCAATTAGTCCTAATGCTGCGTAGTGTTGACTGTTTAGTTACCATATATTGTGTACAGAACTAATTGTGGTGAAAGTAAATGAATGTGAAGGAAACAAACAAGCTACTAGAAAATAATTACTTGGAGTGTTTCTTTTTAGTACCTGTACAGCAGATTTCATTATAGTCAACAGCTTCTAAAGCTGCTTGAAATAGCGGTATTTGTCATTTTCATAGAAACTTGATAATGACATTAATTTATCTTAATGGTCTGTTCTATTGTTATAAATAGTAAAATTAGCTTAAATTGTCTTGCTTTTGCTGGTTTTGGATGGCTCCAAAGGGCCCCACAACAGCAGATGAGTAGATAATTTGGTGTGCTTGACAGATTTCCAATAATTTGTTATGTGGAACATGAGGTAATGCTAGTACCATTAATGTTCATTTTCCTCTAAATTCATTACTGCCCTTTTCCCTTTTATCTTTTTTAATGTCTGGGCCATTTTTCTATATTTCAAGTGGAGCTACAAAGCCTATTCATATTCAGCTATAGTAGCTATTAACATTCTGCACATAGAGAACATCATGTAGGAAAACAACTCTTTATGAAATGATGAGGCTGGTGGCTATTTATGCTGAAAAGTAGGCAAAATGGGTTGTTTGCTGGTATTAGGGATTGGCTGTAATTAAGTCAAATGTAATTTTAAAGAAATTTAAATGTTTTCATTTTTATAGCCAAGGTAAAACACAGTTCAGGGAAATTCTAAGATGGTGTAAATGCATTAATAAAAACTATTTTCCCTGTTTTCTACCCCTCCTGATTAAACTTCACTGAGGATTTTATGCACGGCTAGTTATTTGCACAATATTTTCTACCCAATTTAAACCTAATTAGTCTTGGGAAAGTATTAAAATTAACAGTACTTTTATGTGGGTTTGCTGATATGGTAATGATCTGAACAAACAGAAGAGCTTTCCATCAGGGAAGAATAATTTTGCATCCTGCTCCTTTTCTTTCTTTTTACCTTTGTCTCTGGACAATATCAGTATCCTCTTCCCCTCCAGGTGCAGAGCCCCGGAAGGGGAGGAAGGGATGAGGTTTTGCTGTCCGTATCTCAGCGGTGTGTTTGCAGTGTGTATGAAAATCTGAACAGAAGGAGTGAGACATGAGGCTGGCTGCCATGGGGTGACTGTGGAGAGATGCCTGGCACCATGGCCATGTCCCCATCATGGGGCAGGGAGCAGGGGCAGGCCAGGAGGGGAGGGAATGCTCTGGGGAGAGGATGATGCCCTGGTGCTGCCTCCCTGATGAGCAGTGGTGGTGATGACCCCCTGTCCAGCCAGGTGGGAGGAGGATGATCCTTTCTGCTGGGAAGTGCTCAGTGATCTGTGGATCTTGGCAGGCTTCCATGAATGTGTACTTTCATGAAATTTCAAACACAAAGTGCTCCTGAGTGATAAAAGTATTTTTGAACATCTCAGTTGTCTTTCAGGAAAAGCTTGATTGGGAACATTCTTTAATTTCTTTATTATTTTTAGATTTCATCGGATCACAGAGGGTTTGAGGTGGGAAAGGACCTCTGAAGGTCATTTAGTCCAGCACCTCAAGCCAGTTCTCTAGGACCACGTCCAGCCAGCTTCTGAATATCTTCAAGGTGGGAGTTGACATTTCTTCAGTTTAGGTGTAGCAGGCAACACGCGGCTCTGAGAAAACATCAATTACCATGATAGCCAAACCAATGCATCATTTTTGTGTTTAAAATCAGCCACTGCTTATGCTTGATGTAAATGTCTGCCCTCTAGGCCTACATCCCAGCACTGCTGCTTGGTTGTGAAGGTGTCATGATGGGTCCTCCCTCACCTGGGTTTAGGGCTCAGCTAACCCCCTCATCAGTCAGAGGGCACGCTTTCCTGGCTGCTCTCAAAGCAGCCCTTCTCAGGGGCTTTACATCTGACTCACTCGGAAAACTCCTCCTGTCTGTGGTAGGATTCCTCTCACCGAGATTTAGACACTGCTGTGCAAAAGTTGGTACATTGGCTGCTCTGCTCATCCCCGCTCCCTTTCAAGAGAGAGGAGAAGAAAAGCTATGCCCACAGTGCGAGTCATCGGATTTGTTTTACAACTACACTAGGATGAGATGAACAGCACCTAAAAGTGCCAATTTCTCTCCATTAAGGAGAAAGGGAGCCCAGGCTCCCTGGTAGAAACATTAGGTGTCAACATGACAGATACCTGTGCCTGGGCAAAGCATCTCTATCCTCGTGCCTCACTTCCAGACTGAGAGTGGGAGAGGTGTTTATCTGCTGCAATTCTTATTTGCTGCAATTCTTCTCCATCATGAAAGGTCCCAGGTAGCCCAAAGATTGCAGAGCTGTGTTTTACTCCCAGGTATGGAAGTGCAACGTAATTACGCAATGACAAGTTTTTCCAGACTTCCAAGGCTTATGTATCTTTCCAAGTTTGGGCTGAAGTTTACCTGCAGTCTCCCTATAGGTGTATTTTGCTCTTCCTGTTTTGTATATATGAGTTTTAATTTTTTTTTTTTAAGATACGCTTATCTTTTTTTAAAATTTTGGGGATGTTGCTGTGCATCCTGAATTTTAAGAAAATCCTGGTTTTTTGTCTGTCACTGCTTCTGTACTGAGAAATGTATTGACTTGACTGAGCATTTATAATTAAAATATCTGCTACTCAAATCTTTCGAAGACTCACTGAGTGGCAGTCAGACACACCTGGCTGAAGCTGGAATCGGCACATTTTGTCTGCTGTTTGCAAGTGCCTGTCACAACATGCCAGGTTTGCTTCTTGCTCCCTGCTTAGCTTTTATCTGTTCGACAATGAAAAATCACGCTAAACAAAGGGGAAATTTGCATCACAAAGATGCATCTCTGCGCTCAGCCTTCCACCCCGAGATAAAGTAGATAGGTTTCCTGTTTCAGCATCAAAACCCATAGGATTGGTAATCAAACACTCTTAAGTCCAGGTGAGCATCTCCTGCGAATGGGAGACAGGGGGAGAGCAACGCAGCATCTGAAGGGTACGGCTGACAAGGCATTTACCCTAAACCAAGGAAGATGTCCATCTGCCTGCTCATTTGGAAAACAGCAACTGAAGGATGAGCCCGAGCCTCACCTCTCATTCACTGTGACTGACTTTACCTGGAGTCTCTGAGACGGAGCTCTGGCTGGTGCCCAGGAAGACCCTGCCAGCCTGGGGCAGCCGATGGCCACCACAACGCCACCAGCACTGGGCGGTGTCATGACTGTGAGGCCAGTCATCAGAGTGGCTCTGAGCAGGGGACTGGCAGCACTGCCACTAAAACCTCCCGTGTCAGTACTTTAGCACACGTGTGTAAAGGTTGATAGGCTTTGGAGCTCTGCACAGAGGAGTTTGTTTGGGGAGTGAGTTTTTCATGTAATTGTGTCTCCAAGAACAGGCACCTGAGTGCCCCAGCCACGAGCACCAGCAATAGCGGAGGAGCTGTGGCTTCTTGTGCTGGCAGAGCACAAATTAAGGCACAGTCATCACAGAGACCTCCCGCTGATAATCCAGGTGCAGTGTAGTTGTGTGGCACATGAGACCGTAACACACACACACACACGAAGACATGGATGTAGTTGATCTGTTTGCTAACAGAATTAACCAATCATAATAAAGGAAGGATTTTGTAAAAGCAGACAAACACGTCAGACTTCATTAGATTAGGCAAGATTTCCTCTGCCTCATGGAAGATGGGATTGCAGCAGCAGCAGCTGCCAAAAGATGTTTCTGTGGTGCTTCTTGATTGACTCCACTCCTGATGAAAAACCCCTCCCTGTGCCTTCCATGCCAACAAAAATAATGAGACACAGACATAAAATCAAATAAGTGTAGACAGAAGCATCGCTGCTGGATGCCTTCAAAGCCTGCCCTGGGGTTGAACCACCTGTTCTGGCTGTACTCACAGCAGCAGTTCTGGTCCAGGGTGGTGGGGTCAGACCTTCCCAGGTCTTGGTCCTTTGGAAAAGGTAGGCTGTACAAATAGTGAGAGAAAGGTGAATTAGGAGAGAAGGAAAAAAAGGGAAGCTGAGTGTGGGTAGTTTTTTTAACCTAGCTGAGGCTGATTTACAGGTGTGTAAGGAAGCAGAGCTGTGCTTTGAGGAGCTGCAAGTCTGAAACAAAAAAGCAAAGTCTTGCCCATCACGCCACCCAAAAGCTGCAAACCTTTAAGTAATTATCTACAATTTGTAACCTATATCATATAAGTAGTTTTAGTTAGTTACACGGGTAATTATAATATATGGGTAATGCATAACATATAGGTCATGAAAATATATTATCTATAAACATGCTAGAAAATTACCTACAGTCTCATGTCCTGAGGTTTTGGTTGATGACACACCCTCATTCTTGATCACATCCAATCTGGCTGGGAAGCAGGACGTTGCCAAAACCTGTCCTTGTGCAAGAACTACTGTTACAAGTGGTTCTGGGCCCAGGCCAGAGATTTTGTGTTGTTGCTGGAAATTGGTGCCTCTCACCTGAGGGTACCTGAGGAGGCAGGTGAATTACAGGTTTGTGTCCATGGCCACTGACTGAGGGAATATTTTCCTGTGATTGTGTGAGTCCCAGGAGACTCAGCTGATGAAAATGATTCCTCTGTGATCGATTATCTCACTGGATTTCTGGCAGATACTTTGGGCGAGAGACAAAAAAAAAAGGGCAAATGTTTCATTCAAGAAACCCCATGCGGAACACAGTTTCTTTAGATTGCAGTTCAAGTTGCTTTGGACAGCTGAGAGATTTGCCCTGAAAACACAACTATTTTTTCATGTCAGGAAAGGTAGTAAAACTTGCATAGGTGATGCTATCACCCAGGGAAAAGGCAGTAAAACTGGCACTACTGACAGATGAGCAGCTCCTGGCAGGATATAGCATGTGGGAGCAAGGACCAACCCCGCACAGTGGGAGGACAGCCCAAGGGAAGGAGGTGGGAATGCTCAGGGCTGTTCTTGCCTTGCTAAAGGAACCAGGATCAGGGAGCCAGCCCTGGTGTCAGTCCCAGGGAGCTGCTCGTGGCCCTCAGTGCCCTTTCTGCTGCAGTATCTCAGTGCAAAGGTGTTCAGTGGGTGGGAGATAAATTTGGGGACACTGAAATAGTGTCTGTAAAGACAGGGTGGCCCTGCAGTACATCTGCTCCATGAGAAGAATGGTCTGGACCTGCTCTGAATCTCCAGTATCTCCACCCAGCACAGAGGAGAAGTGGGACTGGTTTCACTGTGAGAGGTGCAGAGTGGGATCCTGGTCCATCCTCCGCCCAGTTCATATGAAAAAGGCACTGGGGACAGAGGGACCACTTGCTTTTCCACTCCCCTGGAGAGTGATGCACCAAATGCACCTCTACTCTGTGGGCAAGAACTTATGAAAGGAAGCTGATGCAGCAGAAGGTTTGTGAGCTATTTTGCCCCTGCCTATGGGGCAGGTTAACCAGGATGTAGGAGTGGGGCTGGCTCCTCTCTCCCTGGTATTGGCTGCAACCCACCAGCAGCACTCCAAAATTTGCCGCTTCTCAGAGGCTGAGTTTAACTGAGCCAAGCTGGACATGGAGTAACTGAAACTCAACAAGTCTCAGAATATTTGTTGTTCTGCCCTGCACAAACTCACACAAATCTATTTTTCAAGGTTCATGGTAAAACCCCCTCATGGAGCTCAGACCAGGCTGGAGCTCCTTTCTGCATCATTAATTCTGTGACTTGTTTTTCTTTTTCCAGAGTTCTCTGCAGGTCATCCTTTTCCAGTGCAGCAAAGGATGGAAGAGCACATTGAAACAATTATTGATATATAGTTGCATCTCGGAGCTACACAGAGCCATTATTTCTCAAAGATGCAAAGACAAAATGATTTTGCATCGTGTGAATTATTTTCCTATTTGAAACACAGAATCTCTCTCAAATAGCTTCAAAACCCTCATTGTAGTGGAGCATCCAGTTTGTTCCATTAACTACTCCCAGAGTCAACTGGAGAACCACTGTTATTAATTTCAATGGAAAGCTAAAATGCAGTTCATTTTCTGTAATTGCAGGCCCATCACCTAAAGACCCAGGAAAAGCTTTTAATCCATGGCATTTTTAGAAGGGTATGATTACATCAGATATCTTCATAAGGTGCATGATTACCAGGGCGCCAATCACAAAGGAACACAAAGAACCAAACTTCCCGGGCCGTCAGAGAGCAGTCCCAGCCCACCAGCCTGGGGCTCCTGGTGTGTGGGGTGCTGAGGTGGGCACCAGAGGTGGGAGACCTCTCCAAGACCCAGCTGTGATGGGTCCCAGATTTTCCCTGGGTGGGGAGCAGAAAATCCAGCAGCCATCCTGGTGCCACCCTGAACCCCCAGCACCATCATTGCTGGCCTGAAACAGCCTTTACACCTCCCTGTGTGCTACATGTCAGAGGATGATGCAGAGAGACCCTGTGAGCCTGGAGGAGGCATTAGTGGGCTGGAAGATGCCTTGGAAAAAACAGCATTTAATACAGTTGTAGGGAAGCAGCAGTTGTAGGGACTGCAGAGAGACAGTGGACAGGAAATAAGCAAAAAGGTCAGAAAAATGGTGGAAAGTTTGGGAAGAAATATCTGAAGGTAAAAGCTATTTAGTTCAAGGATGGGAAAGACTCTGTGAGGCGCAAAATATTCAGCTAAATAAAATTTCACCCCAAGGTGAAAACCATAGACAGGTTGGTGTGGTTTTCACCCTGGGGTGAAAACAGGAAAAAACCTACTGCATCTGGACAGCTGACCCAGGATCCGTGGACCAGCTCCACAGGACGGGATGAGGGCTGCAGTGGCATGGTGGCTCCTGGCCTGTCCTGACTGCCCTCTCAGCCATCACCCTGTGCCAAGCTGCCAGCCACGCTTACACCACAGCCAGAAGGCACTGCCTGCTAGAAATCTGAGCTCTTGGGTACCCTGACTCTTCTGCTCAATCAAAACAAACCACACAGCACCTCCGGCACACCTGGGGGAAGAGGCAACTCCAGCTGGAGGGAAGAAGAAAGGAAAACCTTCAGTTTTGAATTATTGCTTGGCTGTTTCGCTCAAGGAGGCACAGCCACAATCATCTGCTATGATTCAAGGCGGCTGCAGGCCAGAGGCGTCCTGGCAGGACTTGCAGCCGCAGGCAGAGGTTCAGTGCAAGACCACTGACTCCAAGCAGGGTCTTTTGTACTCGCAAACCTGACTCACAGGGGAAACTCAGATCTGTAGGAACACAGAGACGCCAGAAAATCAACCCACTTATATCAGGAGTTTGAAATGCATTAACATCTCTTTTCTTTGGCTCTTGGCTTCAGTCCTCTGCCTTTAAGAACTACTGGATGCTGAGCACTGGCTGCAGCAGTGGAGGGGCAAGAGAGCTGAAGCTGTTTCTTTCCAGGGGTTTCACCAGTAAGAGAAGCCACCCCTTGCTGCATCCTACAACTAGGGACACTTTAACTGATTGCAAAAAGAGTTAAGTGTACTTAGCACCTTGGTAGATGAGGGCTAAGGTGGGTAATAGCCGGAGCAGAAGTAGCTGCTTGGGAAGCAATTTAATTAATAAAAATGTAAGAAACAAAAAGGTCAAGCCTTGCCTCTGCTGTGCTGCATTTAATCTGCACATGTACACAGGACTTCAGCCTCGCGGGTGTTGTTTTTCTTTTAGCTGGCACATTTCCCCAAACACGATAACATTTTTTAACTTTAGTGGATGACATTTTGTAATATGTTTAAGGATCTGTAATATTTTATGCTTACAGCTTTTTACTATTGTTGTTCCAATATGGCACTGATGCTGGTATTAAAGTTTAATATGATTAGAAAGCTCAATTGTATAACCAAGGGGTTATACTCTTTATCTATTCTAATCTGATTAAAAGGCTTCTCTTCTGTAGCTTTCCACAATCACTTTATATCAAAACCTGGGAGCAAAGCAACCAGCACTTTGGTTTGTCCCAGATCAAACAAAATACCAAATGGATTCCTTAATTGTGTACTTCATTCCTTACCCTACAAAGCTGTGCTCAAACTGCAAACCCAGCTTGTTTGGCTTTAGTGGATCTGTTCACTGAGAAAGGGCTGTGGAACCAGTCAGATGCCCAGGCTTGCCCTGAGGCTGCTTAAGGCTCTACAGCTGCCTGTTTAGGGGCAGAAAAGAGGCATTTTGGGTCTTGCTGCCTTGTGGTTTTGCACCACCATACACCATGCTTTGGGGGTAAAACAGGGTTGGCAGACGAACCCCCTACACAGCAGAGGTTATTCTGTGTGCTACAGATCCACAGCATTAGCAAGCTTAGCTCTGAGACCAGAGTCAGAGAATGCTCCTGATGTCTTTACATCAACTCCTGCACCTGCATCTTAAAAGTGGGGGGTGGTTGCTCTGCAGACCACCTCCCTGCAAGATCTCCCAAGACCGAGTCACCACTGGGACCACCAACTCCCATGTGGCTGAAGCTGGTATCTGCTACCACAACAGGCTGCTGTGGGATGCAAAGTGGCCTCAAAGCTATTCCCTCTCCTCTCTAAACCTGAGCCATGGTTTTTACAGGATCTCTACACCTGGTTGCTGTGGCTAAGCCAGGGTAGGAGAGGTCTGGGAGAGAAGTCAAGGCTACTTCTTGTGAAGGAGAGCAAAGAGGGGCAGCCCCCCTTCCTAGATGTGGTATTTGCCCTTTAGAGTCACAGAACAGGCTCTGCCCTTCTCTTTCATGCCCAATGCCTCCCCAGCCCATGATGGGAGCACTTGGCCCTCATCCCTCCTTGTGCAGACAAACTTGGCTTTCCCCACTGAGGAGCATGCTGTTTGTTTGGCTGTGCTTGCAACGCACAGACTCCCCCAGCCAGCCTTTACCAGCATAGTTGAACAACAAAAATCCCCAAACCCAAACACATTCCTTCTCCTTCTAAACCAGCTTCAGGCCCAGTGGATGCCACAGCTGAGCAGGCTGCCTGTAACCAGACTCTTGGGCCAATTTGATTTCTGAGTTTTCTGTGAGACTCTACGGAAGGGAGTTCATCACCACTGCAATGCATCACTGACCTGGGTGTTGCATCCACACTGCTCTGCTGATATTCATGGGAGTTACCCATGTTTGGTAAGGCAACAAACAGAAGGACATCATCAGCATTTAGTTAAGAGTAAGCTTTCTTATCCATGTAACGTTATTTGATTTGTCCCAGAAGTATAAAGTCTAAAGCCTTCTTATCCTCTGAGCAAAAAGTAATTTAAGAATTGTTCTTCACTAGCTAGACAGACTTATTTCAGGTGTGACAAGGTCTCTCCTTTCTGTGCGTGTCTGCAAAGAACCACTTTTTAGGTAAGTAAGCTCACCTAGAAGTTGCCTGAGACAACTGGGATGAGGATGTTCACCGACCTTCCTCGGCATTACACCACCCTTCTTTCTCAGGCCATGTGGCATGTACTGCCTTAACTCCGTGTTTGCCGTCACTGCTGTCCCACCTGGCACAAACACACTTTTAAGTCACCAGGATCTCCTGCCTTAGTTTGTTAATAAATGTTTATGATCCATTAAAATTGCCTCAGAAGTAAATGGTCAAGTTTCTTTAAAAAGAGGAACTTGCCTTGCTTCTTATGTTGTCTGGGTGACATTCTGAGAACCAGGCCTAGATTTTCATTATATTCACCCCAGATCCATTACAGAATTTGGAAATATATTCTTAATATGTATTCTTAATTATTCTGTGACATTGATTTTTCCCCTCAGTTGCTCATGACTGTAAAGAGAAAGTTTAGAGTGGCAAATGAACTCTCTAGATTTCACTTTACTGGCATGCTGTGATGTGGAATAAATAAACTCTCTAACATTCTTAACTGGAGATCCCTAGGGTTATTTGGAAAAGGTGTTCCTCCCACGAAGCTCCAGCACGCAGATGACCAAGTCCACCACCTTACACAAAGCACCTGCACCTCCCCCTGCAGCAATGAACTCATTCATCTGCCTGTAAACCAAAACTCTGATGATCTGGCTCCTACCTTACAAGAAGTACAAGACCTCATAACCTACAGGCAGACATGGCAGGTTTCTTCTGCACTTCTGTACATAGGCACGGTTCTCTTTTAAAGGAACTCAACTATTCCTAACTACTGCAAGGAGCAGCAATACAGAGTCTGGGCAACTTTACTGCAAATCATTGAGAAATTGCTTTTAGACTCATTCTAGCATTGCAGACATCTAAGGATAGAGCATACTTGCCTGCAGGAGATGGAGATGGGAACTGATAACCAGGAGGCTCAAGTTTCAGCTGTAAAACTGATGTTTCCAGCAAGACTGTCTCCTTGCATCAAATCTCTGCTGTGAAAACATCCTCCAGCTGATCAGTACCAGCTGGCATGGAGGGGGAAAGAGGAAACACTACTTGTGGCAAAGTACCATAAGGCACAGATCTTACCTCCACTTTAGAAACAATTCTCAGTGCTGGGATTAATGGTTAAACAGCTGGTATGTCACCCTGGCAGGATGAGCATACCCTCAGACCCTTATGGTACATTCACTAACTGTAATTTGTAATAAATCACAGGAGAAAAAAAAAATCATCTTTAAACCGAGTCTGCACCGAGCTCCCCGTATCTTTTGCAAAGAGTGAGACAATACTTTTGAGTTATTACAATGTGTAGAATGAACTTTTATTTTCATTCATCCTTCATTAATACCATACAATTAGATAGCAATATTTGGAAAAAAATAATCTTGAAATAATTTAAAACAGAAGGCACAGAAAACCAAACCCAACTATGCTGCTACAAGAGAAAGGGGAAAAATGATTCAGGAAGCGAATTTATTCCGAAAAGTTCTATCGCTAGATATTCTGATCAAAAGCTACAGCACACAGAAACAAAACTGCACAGTTTAAGCTAACCCATGCTTTTGTTACATTTGACATATAAAAGGAAAAAAATTCTAAAAATATTTTTTGCAGGATTTTGAATGAAAAGTGTAATTTTTAAAATAAAAACCACTATATCTAGTACATATGTCAAAAACTTCCCTAAAGCCTACACACTAAAATGTACTTCACAAAAAAGTCTGCATTAATGGCAAAGCATACAGTTAAACACCATCTGGGGATCGGAGAAAACTGGTTCTTAAATCAGTTAGAGTATCAAATAAATTTGGTGTTTGCTTCAGAAACAAGGATTCTCACTACAGTAATATACTGGAGAGGACATTCTTTTGCATTTTAGTATTAAGAAATTAAACCAATAGTATACATTACAGAGAGGAATAAAACCATTCATATGAGGTGTTGGAGTTTTTTTGTTGTTTTTTGTTTTTTTGAGTGCGAAAGAGTAACTTTATTTCTTTTGAAAACAAAGCTACTGGAATTAATGACATGCGATAATATGCCCCAATATTGTACCAGCTAAGTTTGAAAATAAAGTTCATGCTCACAATTGAAATACGCTGTGACTCTCAAATACATTCTCTGGTAATTAGTAATACAATACAGAGGTCATTCATAAAATCAGTTCAGGTTGGGAACCTGGTTTATAAATGAAGCTCTTTTCAAATATTGAGAACACTGACAACACACAGGGTTAGCTCCAGGTCAGCACATTTCTTTCTGTGCTCCACCCCTCTTTTCTTAAACAAGTGGGTGCTTAGCCTGCAAATATCATGGAAAGGCAAAGTCTAGAAGTTACAGGTTGGTTTGTAAAAATACTAAATACAATCCAAGACAAACAGTATTACTGACAACTTAACAGCAGGTGCTCTCTAAAGGAAAAAAAATATCCTGAAATGCAAGAGATCTTTTCAGCATTTGATATCAAGGCATTTGCACATTTGTCAGGAGGTGACAGTAAGAGTGAACTTTGCAGCTTACTTTGCAGTTGGACTTGAAATCAAAGAGCTTTCCTTCTAGCATGCTCACCTGTAAACCATAACATATGGTTTCTTAATAGCTTGCTTTTTTCCCTGGAAATAATTCTCTCATTTAGAAAGTACAAGTCAAAGTATTGTTTCCACACTTGAATAAAGAGAGCTGACAACTACAATAGAAACGGTAAAAATGATCTTCATAAAAATGTTCATCAAAATTCTCTGACATAGCAAAACATTCATTTGTAAACTAAAGTCTAATACTGCAAGCCATTCACTCAAAGGCGACCTTGGGCACACGTATCCTTGCCAGCACTGCAACGGGAATCACTTCCGTATTTCTTGTCATTATAGGGTACAAACTCTGTAATATATTAAAGTTTCCTAACAAAGAGTCCAATTATTGCACTTTATAAAAATTCTTGTAATATCAGGCTTTTGTCCTACTTTTCTATGAATGTTGATGCCCTACAAGAAAAATTTGGGGGACCAAGTAATTTCTGATGAGTAAGATGGAATACTTGAATTAGTCTGAAATACGGAATCAAAAATGGAAAGGCTTATGAAATGAAGAGATGCAACCTTTGGAAACAGGTTTTGGTTCATAGCAGCAGACAGATGTGTCATTCTGGTACTGACACACGTCCTCTTTGCCAGGAAGAGCGGGCACATGAATGCTACATTTATATATCACAACACAACTTGAGGACTTTGCAGAGAAACCCAAAGAACCGCTAAGTTCTTCTGATGACCCTACAAGCCTGATGGGAAAAGCTCAATGACAGCCATACTGGAGTGGGAGTTTCTCTGTGAGCTCGAATATATTTGCATTTGTGTCAGCAATAGACATAGCAAACAGAAATAGCTATTTCAGGATGGCAAAATAGGTAGAGTAAGTCTGAGAGGCCTATAAAAAAAGAAAATACAGCAGTTTTGGCCCTGCTTTTAACCAGCTGTATCAAGAGGGGAAAAAAGATAGAGATTTTTGTGCCAGCTATCTAGAAAAAGATGCTGCTTGAACCAAAGTGATTCACAACTCTATATGAGGCTTCCAGGCCAGCAAATCACAGTTAAAGTCACTTTGTTCCTCTGCTCCTTCAGCATGGGAACGAGTGCAGAATGACTCATTCCAACCGTGGACAGTCCGTTTACAGCAACAATCATATCACCACACCTAAAAAACACAAAAAGAAAAAAAAACACATTATGAGTCCTGCTCTCTAGTAATTAGCACAC
Source organism: Rhagologus leucostigma (assembly GCA_013397725.1). Lineage (NCBI taxonomy): Eukaryota > Metazoa > Chordata > Aves > Passeriformes > Rhagologus > Rhagologus leucostigma. The sequence goes on from VZTD01005146.1 coordinate 49,493, forward strand.
ACCAACAAACAGCACTTCACTGCTTGGGTGGTAAGTTTGCATGAGGCTGGAAAGTGTAGCTAAATATTCCAAAGCAGTTCAGTTTGAAGTCTGTCCTACTTCTGAAAGATGTCCCTGCTCATTGCAGGAGTGTTGGACTAGATAACTTTTAAAAGGTCCCTTCCAACTTGCAACTATTCTAGGATTCTCTGAAACTCATCTGGGAAATTCCCAAATCACTCTATTTCAATTCTAATACCAAGACAGTTCTGCATTAAGACCTGACCTGTATAGAAACATAAGAAGAGAGATTTGGAAAGACCTAATGGAGTCAAGAGAAGATGAGATAGCATGTGCATGACAGAAGCATTTCTGTTTGTTTGTGTGGATTATGACACATTTACACCAAACATGCCTTTACTGTAGGAGGTGTAAGTAAAGATACTTATGGTTACCAACCAACCACATTCCAACTAAGAACCTTGTTTTCAGTGGCTTATGATTTTGTCAAATATAACCATTTGGCTTGAAATCTCCCTCAGCAGATGGTTCAACTGAGAATCGCAGCATCTCTGCGTTTTGAAATGGGTAACAGAAATTTGTGAGGGTGCCATTTGCTGGCCCTGAGAAAACTGACCTTGAAGGGTTAAGTTCTGGTTTTTAAAACCTCAAGACAAACTTCAAAAATGCACCCAATTTCTTTCTGTATTGAGCATGTTCCATCTCTAGACACCTCTGCTTTGCAACTTGAGTGTGTGACATTCCCCAGAGTAGTCAAATGTGACTTGGAGATCAAACAGGACTTTTCCTGAAACTGATCCACTCAAGTATTGAAGGCACCAGAATGGATGGCAAAAAGATGCTTTCCTGAGCTTTCCCTAGGGCAGAGCAGAGGAAGAGGAAGCAGAATTACCAACACCAGTCAAATGCGCACTCAAAAGTCCTTCTCTGCCTGAACCAAGGAACCCCATCACCCAAAATACAGTGCTACAGTTCACTTCAGTACATCCCACAGCCTTTCTGATGAAGTCATTTTGCCTTCTATAAAATCACACCAGGCAGATCATGTAAGCAGAAAACTGTCTAAACTATTGAACTGTGAAGTTATTTATTCTCTTCCTCTCCAGCCTAACATTTAGATAATTTAAACAGAACAGAACAGCTTTAGAAGAGACCTGCCCCACAATAACTCAAGGTGCGGGTTCTAAGGGGCTCTCCTTTGTTGATGGCCCATTTTTAAGTCTGTATTTTCAGTGGAACAGTACATTTGAAAAGAGAGTACTATATCACATTATCACACAAGAGCATGTTTTCCATATGTTACAGGGGGTCATATATGACCACGATGATTTTTCCACTCTTCTTAGGAAGGATGCTTGAATTTCCTTTTGTATGAAGACTTCTAGTTATTAAGTCCCCAATCTGAAATTATTTTATTTGGGTTGAACTGAGATCTTTAATTTAATCCAAACTGTTCCACAGCTGGAAAAAAAAAAAGTAATTTTGTGTTCAGCCAAGTTATTTTTTCATTTATTTATTTAGTCACTGAACTGAAAAATCAATTACTGTCAAGGCTCTAGGCATAAGTACATTCTTTTCTTAAGTCACTTTGTAAGAAAATCTGCATGTAAAAATCATGCCACGAAACTTCAAGTTGCATATTCTTGACTGCCACCTTCACAAAAAATCAAGTTTATGAACAAGAGAACCTTTATGGGAATTTTAAGTCCTAGTTTCTGAGCTAATCCTACATGAGGCTAAGATGTATGTCTGAACACTGGACCTGAGGGCTGCATCCAAATGTAACGTGTAAGTAAAATCATATAATCTTTAAGGTCAGAAGGGACCTCAGGAGGTCTATAGCCCAACCTTGTGCTGCAAGCAAGGTCAGTTGTAAGATCTGACCAGGACTCCCAGGGCTTTACCCAGCAGGGTCTCAGAAACCTCCAACGGCAGAGACCATGCAATTTATGCCACTACCTGACCATCCTCATGGGGAAATAGTTTCTTCTTATAACCCATCTCAAGCTCTTTTGTTCAATTTGTGCCCATTGTCACTCATCCTCTCACCCTGCACCACTGAAAAGCCTGGGCTCTGTCTCCTTAATCATCTCCTTAATCTAAGTACTGGAAAGGAGTTTTGGCTGCCCGTGAAGCCTTCTCCTTGCAGGGCAAGTGCTCCAGCTCCACCATCTCAGGGGCTTCTGCTGAACTTGCTTCATTTATCAGTGACTTTCCTGCCAACTACTGACAGGGTAATGCCGTGGGGACTTGGTTCCTTAACAATCTTTTCAGAAATCTTTATCACCTACTTTCTTGCCCTTATATTAAAGCAGCAGTACCCATCTTCAGTACCAGTTTCCAGCAGTGGCTTCAGAAGGCTATGTGAAAGGATATACCAGTTTTGCCCACTTTGCATTAAGTTAAATCCTAACTTTTAGCTGTTCTGTAGGAAGACAAAAACTAGCTATTTCTGCACATATACACTGCACATTGTCTCTTGGCCTAAAGAAGAGTTCAACAGGAGACAGCAAGTGACATCAGCAGCATAGCTGAGGAGGAGCACAGGAGCTGCCATCACCTCTGAGAGATGCCCCTTCCCCAGCAGAAACACCCTGTTACTTCCCTGCATCCCACTCATCAGGGAGGCAAAGCACTACAGGGCTGCAGGATGCAGCAGCACAAGATGCTACAGAGTACTTCCTTAAGCAATTAGTTGCAGATAACTATTTAAAAATGGTTTACTATTCTTGCTGTTATTACTATTATTTCTACCATTATTACTTTGGCTTACTTTAATCTTCCATCAAAGTAGGCAGGAGTTCCAAGAACAATCGTTTTAATGAAGAAAGGCTGGTTTGTGTGGTTCTCCTCGTAGCCACCGACAATGCTGAAGCCCCAGCTCCCTAAATTGCTCCGCCGCAGCACCACGTCATGGCAGCTATGCAGGCAGCTGTGGAATGGAAGCACAGGATAACAAGAGAAAAAGCCATGTATAGTTTTACAGTAGGCACAACATCTGCTGTCTCATCATTACCACTGTCCTAAGCGTGGAAGAGAAAGGGAGGGATGGTGATTAGACCTCTGTTCCCAGAGAAATTTTGCAATAATCAAACCAATTACCCAAAAAAGCCCCACAATCTTGAGACAGAACATTGTTTTAGAAGAAATAACACAGTGCTAGAATAATTACTTAAACACAGTTAACTCTGCAAACTGGCAGTAATAGAACTGCATTTTAGGGATTTCACAGGTGGCAACAATGTGGGTGGAAAATCAATACCTGATGTGTTCAGTTTGCAAGTCAAAAATACAGAGCATTTGTCTTCCACCCCCAGCCAGTTTAAGCTTTTTCTACTTTAAGTAAAAATTAAAAATCCATGCACAATCTTCATTACCTCTGAACTGATTCATCAGCAGTAATGAAAATATAAATGACTAACCATTTTATTACACAGAATGTAAATAATTCAGATCACACTTCACTAACTGTACTGCTATATTTTATCAGCCCTAGTGAAAATTAATTCTTGCCAATGAAGTTGGCAATGACTGTAATTTAAAAAACAAACAAACCTACATAGAAATTAACTTTTTGTTTAAAAGACACCAAGTTCTTTACTGTTTTTCGACACTGCTTTAAAGCACAATGCATAGCATAATGTGAGGAGCCATACACGGGCATCTGTAGCATAACAGAAATAAACCACTAGATAAGAAATAAACGGCTGCTAAAGCATGAAAAGGAAGCATATTTACCAAACCTGAGAGCGATTTATTGAGATTACTCATTAATACTTTAATAGAAGATAAATTAATTGACAGTTAAACTCAGAGAAACCTCTGAAGGGCCAATGCATGGTTGTGTTATCTTCAGCTGCATCCTGCTCCCAGTCTGACTGGTTCTTGTTGTGGTTTTACACTTTAAGTACAGACCTGGCAAATTCATCAGAGGGAAAGGCATTAACCTGTATGCCCTGACTGAAGTTAACAACTCTACTAGCTGTAGTAGGAGCTCTTCTTGATAACAAGTGATGCCAGAATAAGATTATAGCTGCAGCCTCAAGAGTGAGGAGTACAAATGAAGTGATGTCCAGCAGACTGCAGAGTAGTTAAGGGAGGGAGCTTGCTGCAAACGTCTGAGAATTTTTGTGTTTGGCAGAGACGGTAGTGGATTCTTAAGAAAAAAGTGTGAGCCTATATTACACAGCTACAGTCTTGGCACAGGACATGTCAAGAATCTGTCAGAATGGCCAAAATCTGATGCAGTATTCTGAATTGAAGTATTTGGTCTCATAAACTCAAGTAGCAGATTAGCAAAGAGACAGATGGATATATACTTTGTGGTTTTATTAGTAATTGCTCTGGTTTTAGATATTCTACAGAAAGTTACAGTATAATAAAACAAAAAAAAGATGAATTGTGTCTGAACAGAAGATTCCACATGAGTAGTTACTACGGTTTGTGAAGGGATAAATCTAGTCTATTAATCTTCGAGTTTCCTAATGAAACACTGCTCCTGTTCACAGCCTGCTTCCTAAGCCCACTGCCAACTAGATATAGCCGAGATGGTCAGGCAGAAATAAGGGCAGATGTGCTGCAACTAAGAAGGTCTCTGCTTCTTTATGTCTCACAGGATTTAGCTTAAAGCAGCTAAGTAAGTACTTTATCGATGAATTCCGTACCTTGGAAGTCCCAGCCACATGACCCACGACGGTGACCAGCTGGCATCGTATTCATTTTCACTGATGGTACTCAATTGTTCTTCATTAGCCTGGGGCTGTTCTTCTACAATCTGGACTTCCAGGGCCTTCAGGGCAACTACTGAAGAGGCAGCACTAGCCTTAAGCATGGCCACTGCCTCGCTGTGACTCAGGTTGGTCAGATCAATGCCGTTGATGTTCAGCAGCACATCGCCTGTGCCAAAATGTGAGGGAGAGCACATCAGTCTGACAGTCCTGCTCACCCACAGCACCTCCCACGCCGGGGTTTCATTCCATACCGGAGTCTTTGGACCTGAGACAGTCTGAACTAACAGACTGGGAATGCAAACAGCTCTGAAGCCTTATACTGTCAGTTTGAAACTTTAATGTATTGCGCTTATATCAAGTTGCATCAGTGTAGTTTACTTCCATGTAACACACCAAATACCGTGACTCCTATGTACACTGCCCTGAAAATCCGGAATAGAAATTAGCTAAAGACCTCACCAGCTCGGCTGCAACTAATACTGCAAATGCCATGACACAGCTGTTTCCAGACATGGATCTTGGGTTCACCCTAACTTTAAAAGTGAACGAAGAACAATGGCAGGAACAATGCAGGCACCTCAACGTAACCAATTATTGTACAGGTAGGGTTCTACAGAGTGCTTTAATTCATCTAGTTTTAACAAACTGTTACTTGGGAGAAGAAAACGGAATTCAAAAACTACTGGAAAGTTTGGTACAAAACCCAGTTAATTCAAAGAAAGAAACGGAGCATCTCTACAAAGATAATTTGGAAAGAGTCAAAGCCATGAAAAATATTTCCACAATTTTAGTTTTTTATTTTTTAAAAGCCTCAGGATGAAAACAAGAATGTTATTAACTATCCAGTGGTAGACTCCTTTGTCACACAATGTCCCACCAACAAAAGCCAGAAAAACCAAAGCAAAAGTGCAAACACCCGGGTCACATTTGGAATGAGACTCAGTTTTTAAAAGGTTTTTCCTCCCAGTAGCTTCTGTGGCTACTTTAATGTTACACAATGAAAGAACAATAGTGATTCTTCTAGCAAGTGTGTTTTTCATAGTAGTACAGAAAAAGAAAGCATACCTGCTGGTGTGTGGGTGTAAATCTCCCTTTCTCAGAAGCATACAAGGATGCTCCCACACTGTTCTTTAAAATGTACAATCTGTGAAGTTTTTTTCCTAAATTTCTTTCCTGAAACATTCTATAATTCTGTGAACTGTGAATCACAGAGATCCCATAGGCAGTCTTCGATTCACATATGACATAATATGTTTTAATCATCAAATTCTTTGCTATCAGTTATGCAGGACTGCCTTCACTTATGCTGAGCCTAACCTCCACCTCCTCGTTCCCTTTTACAAAGCCAAGGAACAAGGACAGGTGTTGCAGCACCCCTGAAGACCAGCAAACTCATGCTGTCCCAGAGTATAAGAAAGCTTTTGGGAACCAGGATCAACACTGATGTAGCTCTTGGGGTAAACTCTGTGTGGGTGAGCTGTCCAAGTGCATCAGAGCTTCTCTGCTGTTCAGATATTACACTGGGGAGCAAACATTCCTTGGACAGAGATGTGGTACAACCCACTAAACTAAACACAAAAACAGGATGTGTGTGCATCACACCAGACCCTCAGCTTAGGGGATTACCATCAGCTTTAAAGAATTTAACCATACATTTCCTGATCTTATCCACTTCCCCTGCTATCATGCTGTAAGCATCCCCTTCCCATAAAAGGTGAAAGTGCAACACTAAATACTGTATTTCCATTATTAAATCATGAAGAAAAACATCCATAAGCATTTCCCTACATCTGTGAGAAGACTTTTTGACACCACCTGACTCCAGAGAATGCAGTGATCAAAAAGCAATCGGAGGTAGCCATGCCACCAGGGAAGCCAAACCTCACCTCGTTTAATCCTGCCGTCTCTTGCCAAACACCCATGAGGCTGCACACTTGTCACAAAGATGGGCAGTTCACCACTTTTGCTGCCTCTGCCTCCTGCCACTGTCATTCCCAGCGATTCATGTGGCTCTTTTTTCACAGTAATGTGCTTTTCTTGGCATGTAACGCACTGGGAGAGATCCTGTTCAGTAAGGATAAATAACATCGTTAAAACTAAGGAAACAAACCCAAGCAAACCAAAACCCAAAACCAGAACAAAAGAACTAAATATACCCCAAACCCACACTTTGGCACTTTAATGGAACAGTTTAAAAGGACTAAGTGGCGGAAACCAGCTTTGGCTGGATTTCTTCCAGGTCAGATCCCTGCCCCCTCCAAAAAAACCCCAGAATCACCAACAAGAACTCCATGGATGTAGATACTTAAACATAGATAGAAAGCTTATAAAGGCCCATCTTGAAAATCTCACTCTAGTTTTTCTTAACATCCTACACTGGAACAGGCTAAATTTTAGGACTGCACTACAAAACCATATGGTCAAAAGTCTGGAGACAAACCAGAAACAAATCTTTTGATGTCTTGGTGAACATCAGCATTACTTCATTTGTCAATAGAATATGCCCCAGAACTACAAAGAAGCTCCTAAGAAATGAAAACATGTGTTTTCATGAGGACAATAAGAGACCCTTTAAAGCCCTTATGCACCATGTTCTTTTTTGCTGCTGGTATGTAGAACCTCCCAGAGCACAAACTAAGGCCAATTGATGCTAATGGCTTGTAATGGGTACCTTGGGCAGCCTCCCTAATGATTAAAATGAAGGCTCAAGCTTGAAACAAGAAGAGATCCCATATTCAATTTTCCAACAACTGAATGATCAAATTTAGCCTGTATTTAGTTTAGCCAAATAAAAAAGATCTAAACCTAAACAAAAGTAAATTTTATTTGCTGAAGCCTTTCCCTCAGGCTTTTAAGCGGAAGATTCAAACCACTGCACATACACCTGTAGTAGCATTTTAAATTAACAGAATACTTGCAAGGAATCCAAAATAATGAAAGAAAGAAGCTGGGATATTCTTCAAAGTGTATATATGTATATATTCCCCTGCCTTCTCTTGGAAAATTAGAACATTGTCTTCTTTGGCCTCCAATGCCACGTGCTCCTTCTGACTGGCTCTGCTCCTCACACACACACTAATCATGGAAGCAGCTATGTGTAAACACACCATAGCTTATAAAGACAGTTCATTCTTAAGGCTTCAGGCTTTTAGGAGTGGCTGCTGCCACACAATCATATGAACATATTTTAAGCTACAAGGCCTCTAAGCCAACTACAGGTTAACAAGAGAAATGATACAAAACATGAGAAACGTTCACTTGCTGTTACATGGGACTTCCCATTTTAAAAGAGCCCACAGATAGCACTGATCTGTGAGGGAAATCCATTCATGCGACTTTGGGACTGTGGTAAGAGCACAACCCATGCTGGCACATGCAAAGTTGCTTCACACTCTGACATGAATGAACTAATCATTGTGTAGGTATTGCCCAGCACTGTGGCAAGTACCCACAGCCATGGCATTAAGGAGCCTCACCTTTGTCCCTCAAGAGGAAAACAACCTTCCTAGAGCCTCATTTGTTCTCTTCTGAAATTATCCCAACTTTTAAAAGAAAATACTATCAACACATGTAAATTATCCCAACAGAAGTATGATGCTAAACAGTAAAGCAAATAGAGCAGACAGGACAAAAGGTGTATTTGTTGACATGGTCAACATAACAATTATTTCACAAAGTCAACTTCTTAAGAGTGAGAAGTTGTATCTTTCTAATTACAAGAACACCTCAGGCACAGGCTCTGTTTCTGCAGCTCTTCCAAATAATTTGACTCTAGCTTCATGAAAGTCTCTTCATTTTGCCTTTCTCTCCCTGCTTGAGACTCTGCAGTACCTCTTGCAACCAGGACTGTTGATTCATGAAGGAGATGACACATCCCTCCAACAGGCTCTTCATACACTGCATGGTGGGCTCCTTTCTGGTTGCAGCCAGCACAGCAGCAACAAAAACTGAACATTCTTGAATGGCAGCCCTTCCATGCAGGAGTAACACCAGCCACGTCTTAGACAAGGTCTAACAACTACAGCTGTACGAGCTCACAGAACTTGCTTCTTTCACTGGAGTCAGCAAATCCAAAAACATACTGAAAACCTGTTGTGTATCTTTTGTTTCTACTCCAGACATGACGCAGGACTTGAGCACTTGAAGTCATCACCATTTTTTTATTAATTAAGATTAAAAAGAAGAAATAATCCTTTCTTCTAGCTTTGCCTTGCTACACACACCACCACATGAGTAAACCAGTATTTATTCCTCTCAGAAAGAGAAAAACCAACCTTATGTGAGTTAGGTCTGCTGTGAAACAGCTGCTGGGACTGGTGTTGGTGTGAGTTGCTGTTGTGAGTCCCGGTGTCTCGAATAATACTGACTGTCTGTGACTTCAGGGGTCTAGAGATGATCAAGTTCACTCTCTCTCCGCTAGCCTGTTGAATACATTAGGTCATCAAACGTCATCAAGTTTGATAGGATATTGATTATTAGAAAGGGAGGAAAACATATGACAGAATGCGAAACCAGACAACAGCAGACCTTGTTTTCCAGTTCCTTTATAGACTGCACAGTCTCTTACTTGCTTCTTTTTGCAATTCCCCCCAGAATGGAGGGGAAATTAACACTCCTCCTCCTCCTCCGATGTTACCTTTACATCAGCTGAAAATCCTTTGTCAAAAGGACCATTACTCACTTTGTGTTACAAAGCTTCAAACATTAAAATTCACCCCGTTCCATTTGCAGCCTCTGAACTTCAGCAACACACAGCAGTACCTGGAAGAAATGCCTACGTGATAGCTCCAAGATCTGCAGATTTTGATCAAAATCTCTGAACGCTTCCGGTACTTCCCAAAGACATTTGCAAAAATGATGTTACACATGAGCATACCATCATATTCTGGATTTTGAGGAATACTGGCCGACTCCAGTCTGGAGTTACCAGATGTTAAATAAAACATCTTTTTATTGCTGCAAAGCCACACCTTGAAAGGTAAAAGTTACGCGATACTAAATCCTGATCACTGTTTACAAGAATTGGGAGACTGAAATTATAATTCCTAAGATCACTGTTATTTTAATTTCACTGCAAGGAAAACTCTTTAAATGATTCCTGAACCAAGTATTTACTACTTATTTGTATCAGAGTTCTCTATGTGGTGCTTTAAGCAAAGATGACTGCACTAGACTGCAGGAATACTACTAGTATATCCAACTTTCCTAAAAACAGAGCCATTTTCACCAACATCCCATCAGCAGGAAATAGCAGTGCTGCATCTGTTTCCTTACAGACTGGGAGAAAGGCATGGAGTAAAGGTTTTCCTGTGGGGACACAGAAGGGTCATATGTCACACTGCATAAAGCTTTGGGTAATATTTTGCGTCCAGAACATAGCCAGACATTGGAAACAGCCCTTTTTTGAACACTCAGAAAATGAGCTGTACTGTGCAGAACTCATGGAAAACCTATATTTGACTTCCCAGCTGCTACCTGTTGACTCTAAGGTCTGACAAATTACTTTCTTGTTTTAACTCAATTCCATGCACAGGCAAATCAATAAAAACCAAAGCCCACTTTCATAGAGCTTACTGAGAGATTAAAATACAATACATACATAAATAAAATAATAATAATCCTCTTTTATTTTTTCTCTTCTCTGCCAAGCAATAGGCTACAAGAGGCTATTCTCCTTGCTCACATGAGCTGTCTTCTAACCTTCAGGCTGCATTCCAGGGAAGACTAATGCATTTTTCACTTCTGAGGAGGTGAAGTTCATCTGGTAGGTGCCAAAGCAGATCCTGTTCTTCACTATTATTTTCAGAACATAAATCACTGTAAATTACATTGACACAGGCTTTTAGGCCTCACACAAGCTGTTCTGTCTGGGAACAGACTCTAGCCCAGGCTTTGCCCAAGAAATAAAGCTGAGCTAAGGGCTCAGGAAGGGAAAGCAAATTACCTGTATAACCTGAGCAGCAAGCTCCGGTGTGCCGTGCTTCAAGTCGTGCCCATTAATGGCCAGCACGCGGTCATTACTGCAGAGCCTGCCGTCCTGAGCAGCCAAGCCCCCTTCCAAAAGGTCGAGGATAAAAACTCCCGGCTCATCTGTTCTGCGCACGAGCTTGATGCCGAGCTGCTCGCTGGAGTCGCGCTTGTGCAGGGTCACCTGGAAGCTGTCCTCCCGCCCGGAGCCCGGCGCGTCCGCGTGGGTGTGCGTGCGGCTGCCGAAGCGCCGCTCCCGCAGCACCGTCAGGTGCAGCACCGAGCACGGCTGCGACAGCACGGCTCGAGCGTGGTTGTGGGACACGTTGCTTATGTCAAAGCTGTTGACCTGCAAACAACAACAGCAAAAAAAGGTCACAATGATGCTTCGCTATGTTTAGTTGTCCCTGGTTATGGAAATAAGCCCTTTCCAAAGTAAATGCACTCACTGCAAAACCAGCCTTGGAGCAACCTGCATGTCTGACCCTACTAGGCTTCCTCTCTTGTCCTTCCATTCTCTCCTGCAAACTCACATTGGATGCTCAATTTACAAACTTATTTTTAGGTTGGAAAAGATCATCAAGTCCAAGTGTTAACCCAGCACTGCCAACTCCACCACTAAACCATGTCTCCAAGTTCCACACCTACGTGTCTAAGCAGCTCCAGGGATGGTGACTCCATCACTTCCCTGGGCAGCCTGTTCCAGTCCTTAACAACCCTCTTGTGAAGAAATTTTTCCTAATATCCAATCTAAGCTTCCCCTAGCACTATTTTAGGCCTTTTCCCACAAAAGTTACAACATGTCCCCAAAAGTGAACACCCTCTGCCATCACAGGCCAAGGTTTTGGTCCTCTTGGTCTCCTATACTTGTCTTTCTTAGATCTTTACATTGTTCGTTCTCCAGAAGAACATGGCACGTGCTTTCAGTGTCGAGCACAGCATCACTTAAAACTGTGAAATAATAGCTATAAAGAGAATGCATCCAAATCTCTGAAGAAAGCTTGTGTCTTACAATACGCACTACTTTCATTTTGTGGAAAAACATTAAAAAAAAGTTGAAATCCCGGATAATGAAATTGGTTCATTAAGACAGTAGAAAAAAGGTAGCTGTACTAATTCTCAAGTCTTAGCATGAACTTAGATTTTCCACAGACTTCAACTAGGTCAGAGTTTCAGACTTATAACCTGTATTACCCAAAATTCAGTTGTAAATGAAAAACAGATCAAACCTTCTCTACCTACAACTAAGAACTGTGTTTGTTATATGGCCCACTGATACAAAGATCAGTAATCTTCAGTCATGTCTTGCGCTGTAAAAATAAGAACTGACAATGCAACGAGATTTGGCAGAAAAGAGGAGCATGTCAAAAATCGAGCACAAAAGCCGTGTTTGCCTTGTTTTGTAAGAAGGGGTTCAAACTTAACACTAGAATTTACCCCTTAGCACAAATCATTGAGCCTTAGTGGAGGAACCCCAGCCCCACAATTTCAGCAGACAAAAACTAACACCAAATGGTCTATACTGATTGACCTGCCTTACCTAAGCGTTTCAATACTCCCCATTGCAACCTAAGTAAGTAAAAACAAACATGCAGCTTCTCACCATCTAATTGAAATATTAAAATTTTAAAAATATACAAAGTAATCTATGTACAACAGCTGCCACATTTACATCACACATCTGACCTCAGGGGCTCCCAGAAGTCTGTGCCAAACCATTCGGCTGTGATGGTTTCCAGATGGTGAAGGGGTACTGCACCTTCCCTGAGCCACCTCCAGCCCAAAACCAGCACAAAGCCACAGCTGCTGGCAGCACCACGAGCTCAGACAGAACCATGGTGGTATCCCGCTCTGCTACTGCCCTGAGACAGGCTGTAACCTTGGGCAGAGGGAAAAGAGGCATTGCTAGGACAAATAACATCTAGAGCTGCCTCCTGCAAAAACCACTAGGGCTCATCAATCACACCCTTAAATTAAATCAATTTTTATTTTTAACTGTAGCTAGCTAAAGTAAATACATAAAATATGGGAGCACTCAAAGGGCACAGAAAAATATATGCAATAAAATGTAATTCTTCTTTCTAAAAGGCAGTTTAAAATTTCAGAATAAAACAGCCTTAGCACTTCTTGGGGAAAGAGATTCTCATTAGGACATGCTTCACATGAATTACAGTCACAGTCCAGCACAAAAAAGAGACAATTTGTAGAGCACTCTGAAAATGTTAGGCACCTATCTGTACCTTGCAGACAACGCAAGCTTTTTATGTAGCTGTTACTAAATGCTGTTCCCACAACTATTAAAAGGGTAATACTTTTTGTTTGACTGGGCAAGAAAATGCTGAGTTTTGTCTCACAGTCCTTTCTGGCTCTTTCTTTTAGACCTTTGCAGCTCATAAAAGCCCTGGAAGACATTTTCAGAAATATCCAACCAAAGTGTGCATGCTGAGCTGCACCTAAGTGCACCTACTTACAGATGGCAGAGATTGAACCTGATCATTTTAATGCAACAGCTCAGCACTTGCACAGGTAAATTCAAAGAAATAAAGATATTCTATCTCCTCCAAAAATTCAGGTTTTACCCTCTGTACCTTCCCCTTGGCATGAGAGGAGGACTCTCATGGACACCCACTTAGCATCTGACAGCCCCACTGCCAGGATGTTGATAGGGAAGACTTACTGCAGCTTGTAAATTCCTATTTACAGTCAATTCACTGCCATTTATGGCTTTGGAAACTGTAACCGACACCTGTCCAAACAGCAGGAATTTCCAAAGCTTCACTGGAACTCAGGCTCCCTATTCTGTCACACAAGTAGAGCCCTTAGTATAAAAATAAATGAGGCAGCATTCAATCAGTGTCTGCAATTACTTGTTGAAAAGGCAACATCTTGGAAACCTTTTGGATTGTTTTCTTGGCCAGCCACTATGCTTATACTCCAAGAGAGGAAAAAGGCACATTTCTCAAAAGGGACTTTATTTTCTAAAGTGCAAACTGATTTCCTTCCAAGGGTAACTACCGTATTTAAGCTACTTCTATCGGTTTGATTTCAAAACAGTGAAATGAAGAAGGTTTATAACTACATTTGGTTATAAACGATCTTAGGCTGCCAGATCAAAAGCAAAGATTCTTACTGAAGTAATTTTGAATTGACAAGAATATATTTGTTTCAGGTGGAATGATTAAAAATAGAAGCTGGATGACTGTTCTGTTTATGTAGCACTCAGTTACTGTCATTCTTAAGCGTCCTATAAACAACTCCGTCCCCAAATATAAAAATTAAAACTTCAAAATTAATAGAATTTGATCTTTTTCTACTGCCTGTGGCTAATTACTTAAAACCAAAACAAAAATACACACTCGATCAAAACCAACTTACATTTTGTTTATTTTTTTTTCTTTAAATACTTAGGGCACCTTGCTTTAAATCATTCCATTGAAGGCTGTCCCTGAGTCTTTTATACATACTGAAAGCTGCCGGTCAACTGCCTCGGCTTTTGAAGGCAAGAGTGAAGCCAGATTAAAATAACAGTTTAGATGAAGCCAGCCTTACAATCCACAAATTGCTTTTTACATAGGACAAATTCCGCCAACTTGCTAGCCAGAAATAACCTTGGGCTCCTTCTGAATGCAAGCATAAAGTTGAAATAAGGACCAAGTCCCACAGCATTTAAAAACAGAAAAATAAACTTGTATTTTAAACATTGACAGCAGATGCTAAGGAGGAAAGATAATGCCAGGGACTGGTCCGACAAACAACATAAAGCATGATAGCCAAAAGTGCTAGAACAGGCTCTGCTCTGAATATTAATTTACTTTCCAACTGATAATTGTAAAGCTAACATTGACACAACACAGTCTGACAAGGAAAATCTTCCATCTCATTTTAACAACATTTCTGCAAGGAGTGAATAGAAAGCAAGCAGACAGAATATGTAATTAGGTTCCATACTTGAAGTATTTGGTCTCCAGCAAGAAGTCTTCCATCTCTGGCAATGATCCCATCTCGATAAACCTCTTGAATGACAATGTTGATCAAAGGTGTTTCATTGCCACCCACTATGCTAATTCCTAGTTCAATATAAGGATTGGACCGATGAATTTCAATAGTAGTGATCTCTCCTTCAGGCAAGGTAGGTGGCTGTTGATTTGCTGCCAATTATTTTTAAATAGAAAGATAATTAGTATCTTTTCTACCTCATTCACTTTCAATAAAATAAATCACCAAAAGATAATGTAGACAGGTCACAAAGCAGCAGTTTAACAAAAAACTAAACCAGTGCAAATGAGTCAGTTCCACTACTGGCTGAAATCCCTAGCTTGTTAGAAACAGCTCTTTAATGACTTAGCAGCATCCATACTTCTTGAAATGGGGTCATTTGGATTGGAATAGGATATTCTGAACCCTTTGGATCCCATCCTTTATAATAAATTTCATATACTTCATTGGGTCACCTAGGGATTTGCATTTGGTGATGATGATAAAAATGTATTTTAGGGGTTACCCCACGACAACCTCTTTGTCTTGCAATTGCATTAGGAGCTGCTATTGAGTTACTGGGTCAAGTGAAGGAGCCCATTTCTGAAGCAAACATGGAGACAGCTAAAGAGGGAAAAGGAGAATGCTAAAGGATGGCAAATACAGAGGAGAAGAAAGGAGACAGGACCACCTTCCTCTGTGGTAAGGCTCAGCACTTCCTCTCTAAAATCCCAGATGCTAAAGCTCTTACTGCTCATTCAGTGCAGCCGGATGCAGGAGTAACTCAGCTGCCTATTTGCTCAAGCAGGACAGTGCTCCATGTGTGGGAAAGCTGTTGATCCAGTTGGGGGGAAAGGATGAAGAGGGAAAAACAAATCTCATCTTAGAAAACAACTTCTGTAATTTTACAGATATTACACTCCTTCCATCTCACTTGTGAGGCCAGTCCCACTAGCAGATTAACACGAACTACTGCACCGTGACACAATCAACGATGATACAGAAGTATGGTAGCTGGCACACACTGAGATATTTTTTCCTTCCTGTGACTTTATCTCAGTTGTAAACTTGCACATAATCGAAACCCACTAATATTTCTCCAGAAATTGCAAAAGAAAAGAGCCGAAAATGCACATTCACAGTTGGTAAGAGACAAGCTCTGACACCACAAATGTTTCCACATCTGATAAAAGAGACTTGAGAAGATAAGTGATGACATACTGTCTGCTACTGTGTTCTCCTCAAAAGGCGGATTGTCGATGCCAGGCTCGTCTGTCCACGCGGGAAGGGCGGGCGAGGTAAAGCTCTGCTCAGCTGGCACTATTCCCTGATCAGCGTCCGGAGATAAACTGCTGGGCTGCTCCGGCCCGCCAAGACCACTCTCTCCCTCTGCTTCTGCTTGCAGCTTGCTCGTTTTCCTTCTCTCCAGAGCAACCCTCCGATGGGAAGCCCCAGGACACCTGTGAAGACAACATTTACATCATGCTTCAAGCCTGCAGTCCTGTTTGTAGCCCAAGTACTTCATCGAATTAAATTAGTTTTCTCCAAAGCCACAGCATTAAACACAGCAAAAATATTAAACACACTGAATTTTAAGGCCAAAATATGTTTTAGTGGACAAAACCCCAATACTGCTTTCTTCAGAAAACTTCTACTAGGTAGTTTTTTGGCCATGAACTCAATGTGCTGTAACAGCTTCTCAGTGTGGACTTACTCTGTTATCACAGAATGGTTTGGGTTGGAAAGGGCCTTAAAGATCATCTAGTTCCAAGCCCTCTGCCATGGACAGGGACATCTTCCACTAGGAGGTGGATTCTGTACATTACAGTTTCTGGAAGATAACTTTGCTGGAAAAATTAAACAGGATGGTCAAAAAAAATCCACATAAGAGAAGCCGTGTTCCAAGACTTAACTGGAGACCCACTGAAGCCATCTCCTTTCACTTTAGTAAGCCAAAAGAAGTAAGCATCGTATTTTCCTGGGCTCATTCAAGGGAGGAAAGAGATGAAAATTTTACCTGTATTAAGTGTTAAAATACTGAAAGAAAATTATACTTGTCTAGGAGTCTGTATGAGAGGTTTAGCAAAAGTAGCAGCTCTCTTCATCTTCTCTTAGGCCAGTAGACGGTGTTCTCATCTCCCTCCTGGTCTCCTGTTTTTTCTTTCTGACTTCACACAGGAGGTGCAATTTTTTGTTTCCCTTATGCAACAACGCTCCCTCAGCATTTGATGCTTTTCAGTACAAACTCAGTTTTGTGAGTGTCCATTACTCTTAATGCAGTTTTTTTTTTTCTGCTTATGTTTAAAAGCCTACAACAGTTTATTGCAAAAAAGGGACGCAATGTTGCAAATTCATGGAAAGCCTTCATTTATGGAATAATTTAGCACTTATAGGTACATAATTAGATGTGGACATCAATCTTACATCTGCCTCTGTGACAGTTCTGCCAGTGTCTGATAAACCACTTTTTACAGTATTCAGTGTCCTTAAACTTCCTGCTTCTCAAGCTGCTGACCACCTAAAAATGCTTATACTGTAGTAGTGTCAGAAAAACATGAACCACATTCTCGAAAGGACTCAGTGTTTGGGAATTTGGCAGATTGTTATAACAAAAGAAGAAATGATTTATTTTTGCAAGAGAAGAAATGTGTCAACAGAGTAAAAGACAGCAGAAGCCTAATGACATCCTAACTTGTTAAACCAGAATGTTTTGAGAATCACGATTCTGTTCTGACATTTTCTAACAGGGATTTGGTAGTTATATGGTTAGCCTGTTTCAGCAGGGATTTTGAAGATAACCTGCTAACAAAGTTTTCAGATCCAAAGAATGTTGATAAGCTTTTGTGACCCTCAGCCATGTTATAAATACATAACATTAGATAGATATATATATATCTGAAAATCATGATACCTATTTTTTTTTAACACTATACATAGAATGATAGAATGGTTGTGATTGGAAGGGACCTTAGAGATCATTTAGTTTAAACCCCTCCTGCCACAGGCGGGGAACACCTTCTACTAGACAAGGTTGCTCAGGGCCCCATCCTGCCT
The DNA here is from genome assembly GCA_013397725.1 of Rhagologus leucostigma. Lineage (NCBI taxonomy): Eukaryota > Metazoa > Chordata > Aves > Passeriformes > Rhagologus > Rhagologus leucostigma. The sequence goes on from VZTD01005146.1 coordinate 67,219, forward strand.
GGCCTTGAACACTTCCAGGGATAGGGCAGCCGCAGTTTTTTCTGGGAAACTTCTTCCACTGCCTCACCACCCTCACAGTACAGAATGTCATCCTATTATTTAACCTAAATCTACTCTTTCAGTTTAAAGCCATTCCCCTTGATCTATCACCACATGCCCTTACAAAAAATCCCTCTCCAGCCCTCTTATATCCCTTTTAGATACTGAAAGGTGCTATAAGGCCTTCCTGGAGCTTTGTCTTCTCCATGTTTAGAAGAATAGAAAAAGGTAACCCAAACATGATCTGAAATATTTGTTTTTGTGCATACACAATGTGCCGGTTTGGCCAAAATCTAGTAATATAGCCCCTGAGAGAAAACCAGGTTGCAACCNAAACAGTTCAGAAGAGAAGAAGGGTAAAAAACCAAAGTCCCAGGAAACAAAATTCAGCTCTCCGTCTCACACCAAGAGGGAAAAAAAACCAGCTGGCTGAAGAAAAAGCAAGCAGGGTGCTCCCTTCGTGCCTTCCGCAGTCAGAAGAAAAAAACACTGAGGAGTGTATCTCGGTGTCCTTGAGAAGCTGCTTTGGAAAGTTCATCTGGGTTTTTTTTTTCAAGCTCAGTTTAAAGGCACAGAAAAGGCACTCTACTACTTTTTGGGCATAGAGCATGATAGGGGATACACATGATAGAGTCACCCCAAGACACACAAAAACACACATTACAGACAGTTCACATTATGACACGATGCATTTCAGAAATAATTCCTTGGGGCTTTTCCCAAAGCAACTGCTGGTCATTTTGTTCTTCAAAGCTAAGAAAGTGTAAGCATGAAAGAGGAAAACTACTTGAAAGGTTTTGCTTTGTGAAAACGTTTCTATTATTTTAATGATGGAACACACCCCAATTTCTTGGCTCTGCCCAGACAGTATTTACTACAGAAAATCGGTATAGTGGGACTGATTGGCCAATATATCTGTCTGGTGGCCAGAGATACACAATTACAGTAAAAATCGGCAGGAAATTTCTATCATTGACGATTTCACAACACAAACCTCAAAACAACAGTCCCAAAAGACCAACAAAAACAAATATGCTATCACTTCCCTCAGTATTTCTAACATACTTTAACTTGATGGGTTAGCCTCATGCTCCCTAAACTCTTAACAGTGGCAAGAGGAAAAAAAATAAAACAAAGGAACAGTTTCCAACATCACTCACTTCGGCAGCAACACAACAAGGGGTAAATGCTCTTGCAGAGAAAACCTTTTGTCTGCTGGGAGCTCTGACAGACATGCTCTCCCACACTGATTCACAAGAATTTAGGACAAAACCACCCCAAGCTGCGTGTCCTTGCTGTCCCTGAACTGCTATGCTATAGAAGTGGTGATTCTTCAGCAAAGAGGTAAATAAACAGCTCGAAACCAACACTGTCAGAGAACCACACTTCAATCCCACTGAGCCTGACATCAGAGTTCAGCCTTACTGGACTACTTCCATGAGCCAGACACTTCCTTAGGTACCTCCTACCAAACCACTGTGCTGCTGTTGACTCTGACTCAGCCATCTCACCAAGGCCTGAGGAGCCCAAAAGACCTGCTTGAGGTGGCAAAGCATAGCTTAGAGTTTTGGGTTTTTTTAAGCTGTGTCAAACCAGGACAGCACAAAACTCATCCCTGGAAGTGTCCTATTTCTGTCAAAGCCTCCTAAACCACAGCCAGGTCCTCCTCCATCCTCCTTCACAGAGCATATTCTCCCATCATTACCTGGCAGCTGATGAAAGTCATCACACAAAATATAAATAGATTTGAGGTTTATTTTGGCCAATGATGTTTAATTATCATTTCAAAAGCTAGTATCAAGAAATGTAAACAGCCTCCTGAGCACACCTACTCAGTTCAGTAGAATCCCTTTTGTGCAGCACTGTGTGAGGCACAAAGGGGGAAAACCCCACAGATTCCACCTCAAATTAACCAGTAATTGTAACAGACTCTGAATTTCAGTCTAGTATAGTGCAACTGCATTGCCAAAAAAGTAGTTGTCTAGTGGAGACATTAATTCATGGGATGCCAGTTCCCAGGTCTTTAAACACAGCATGCTGCCTACCAAGCAGCAAAGCCCCGTACTGGTATTCAAGTAGATCTATATGGAGATTTTTTCCTTCCACTTGCAACATAAAAAGATTTTTACTGGCAGTAAGAATGTATTATTCACAAACAGCAAAACCATACAGCAGTTCTAACAGTTAAAAAGTGCCAATAAATCTCCAGAGGTGCACACTTTGACTAATACCAAAAATATCCGGGTAAAAAGCATTTTGGACTAAATCTTGTAACAAGTTATGTACACAGATGGGCATCTCGTGATCAAAACAAGCTTTGAAGGTTGGATTCCTTTAATCATGAAAACATTCTCATAAAAAAAATTGCATAAATAAGAGTTGAATTGAAACTTACAGAAATGGCATCTCGTATCTACCTACAAAGCCAGAATATCTTGTCTAGGAGCAAGAACAAAGGCAGGACTGTTTTAAGAATATTCAGAAATTCCTTAATTTCTTTCATGAATCAAGATGCTCAAGAGTAAGATTCCAACTCAAACTATTCTATGATAGTAAAAATACCCAGCTAAAGCAACTGAGTGATATTACTTAATGGGAAGATTGAAGGGCAGTTACTCCAGGGATGTAAAATTAGCTTCAGCTTATATTCAACTTCTTCCTCTACCCTCTTCAGCACCAGCTTCTGCTTAGTTCTGGACGGTGACAAAGTATAGCTTTTACCTTCAATTTCTCTTAATTCATATCAGACAGAGAAGAAAAATGGGTCCTTTTGTTTGGTGAGTTTTTGTTGGTTTTTTTTTTTACAGCCAAGTCTGCTGGATTTCTCATTTAAAAGCTGACTTCTTGGAACACTAGCAGCAATCTCTCTTTGCTGATAAAAAGAGCTTTCATACAAAATTAAGATGTAGTTTACAGGGTATTTCTGTGGAATAACAGTAGGAGCTTGAAAAACACATTTGCTCACTGACTACTGAAAAGAAAGAATTCATTGTAACCTACGCCATCAGCTTCTGCCCAGCCTAGTGGTTTGATAAAAGCAAACACACTAAATAACCTCAAAGCAGTTGCACTAAATCATTTTCCAAGCAGGAGCTGTATTTAAGCAAAGACTGCAAAGAAGCAGCCCAAGTGCCTTTGCTATTGCTCATAAAACTCTACCAGCAAAATGACCTTAAGCAGTAATTCTGGCAAGATTTACAGCTGCAATTCAAAGTAAAACCTGGTGCTGCTTTGGAAAGTTAAGTGTCTGGGTTTTGGTTTGTCTTTTGACAGGAAAAAAAAGAAAGAAGGGAAAAAGAGAAGAAAGTGGGGGAAATGAGGCACCAGGAGTTATCTAGGTTTAGGAATCAGAGATGACTAAGGAAAAATAAAAAGAATGGTTTTGTTGCATACTTTTCTCTCCCACCCAACAATGTGAGAAGCTTACAAGGAGTCAAGAGGCTTCAGAGCAGAGGACAACCACAGATTGTTTACCTTTCCAGCAATGAGTAGACCCCACAGGGCATGGAAAAACTATGAATCTGTTGCCTATCCACTTATTCAAAAGAGGGTTAAATCCCATAGATCCTCTTCACTTTTGGTGCTTGAAAGTGCCAGGCAGGGACAATGCTTGCAGCTAACAAGGGAGAGGGTGGGAAGAACAGGACTCATCAGCACTGTCACAAACACCAAAATGACTGGGATTGCCATGATTTTAAATGATAAAATTCTGTACCATTACAACTTGTTTTCCCATGGCTCTTGTTACTCTAAATCCATATATTAAGCATGCTGAGTGACACACAGTGAATAGCTTACTTGTTTCTTCAATTCCAAAAAATGCAATCCTATATAAAGTTCAAACTTAACTTGACACAAAATCATCTGCAATGTTGCCCAGTTAGGAAAATGTCTCCATCCAAAATGATAACTTAAGCTACCATAGCGAAATACAGGAGGTGAAAGCTAAAGCCCAACTCAAAAGCAATAAACACAATACCTGACCCTCTCATTATAAAGTTGCACGAATTTCACAATATGTTTTTGTACAATAGACTTTTTCCATTTCTGAATAACCCATAAGAATTAACTGAATTAAAATCACACACAGAAAATCTCAATAACTTTTTGTCAGATTTTCTTCTCATAAATTTACCTTTCATATTTAGAAACCACAGAATCACAGCATTAACTAGGTTGGAAAAAACCTTTGAGACCATTGAGTCAAACCCATGACCGAACACGACCATGTCAACTAGACCATGGCACTGAGTGCCACATCCAGTCTTTCCTTAAACGACTAGATGGAATGAAACTGGCACTTACTTTACCAAACATTAACAAATTTTCTATACGAAGTGACTGAAAAACAGTACAACATTACTCATATGGTTCTTTCCTTTAAATCATATTACGTGCATTGTGTTTAACTTTCAAAGCCAAGTTTGCAAGTGAATGTGATGAAACTCAAGAGTTTGAGAAATCAAGAGTATTTTCTTTGTGCAATGAGGTATCATGGAGTGCAATTAGCGACTGTGAAGTAATCAGGTTTGCGTCTGATGCCTCTCATCTCCTTGTGGGAGCATCTTACAGTAACCTTACACTCTGAGGCACCTGGTGGATACAATGATACTTTCTTCTAGCTTTTATGCTCAAATGGAGCCAATTAAAAAAACACTGGAAAACCCCAGTGTGAAGGTTTTTAGACAGTGAAAATTAACCAGCCATACTGCTTTTCTTAGAAACACAAACCAGCTCATGTAAAGGCTTATTGAGACTGGTTTATATTAATCAATGCTGACAATTACAATAATACTAACTTTTGTATTTCTTTCCTAAATGTAATGATCAGTAGTAGAATTTTACTGGATTCACTAATCCATGTAGAATTAAATTCAAACTACACAGTTGCAGCCATCATTTATGTCAGCAATGATCATTTATAGGTGTTCAGATGTTTGCAAATAAACTTAATTGAAAACTGTAAATCACCATATACTCAAAACGTGTATCAGCCAAGATAACCAAGACAACAGAAGGAATTGAAAATGAGCAGCCTTCTGCAACTGAAAGCTTTTTTCCAGCTGACAAACAGGAAAAGCCTGTGACTCAGCTCACTTGGATTCCATAATAACCTTGTGCATTAAATAAATGGATATTTCATGTATACTTAACGAGGGCATACATAGTGTTCTATGTACAAATAAATTACACGACCCTGTAGTAAACAGCCCTAATATCATTCAAAAAGATGTCAGCCAAGGAAAAAGGACTGAAGAGGTGAGGGATATGACAGTGGGAAACCAGAAGATGAATCAAGTATTTAGCAGTAGTCTTGCTAGCATTTTGCTTTTTATTAAAATTGGATCAGTTTAATACCAGGATTATAAATCATAAAACAGTTAGGCCTCCTTACCACCCCCAAGTCATCCCATAGATCAGAAACTACTTGCCACAAGGAAACAAGCAAGTGCTTAAGCTAACATGGAAACCACACAGAGAATTTAAAGAAAAAGAAGATAAAAACCTAGAGAAAAAGGTTCCTCATTAGCCCCTGTACCTCCCTGACATGGACGCCATACTACAACAAAAAAAAATACCCAGGCAGCTCCAGGCTCACCACAGTCCACAGGGCTGCTGCATGTTCTGCATGCCCAGGGTCCTCCCAAGCTCTGAATCCCCAGAAGCCTTCAAGACACGTGGAAAAAGGAAGAGGGCACACTGGAAATATGAATGCGAACGAACGGTTTCCAAGGAAGGTGGTGTCGTCCTTTTCCTTTTCTCTGCAGAGCACTTGCCTGCACGCACACCCACACCATGCACATGCTCCCCATCTCCTCTGCAACATTACTCTTCACCCGAAGATGGTCTCCCTGAGTCTCCACATGAACAAAGACCAAAGACTTGGAAAGAAGTCCATGGAGGAGGTCCATGCACCTTCTCAAATGAACCTTTCTGTCTGCATGGTCACCAGTGTTGCTGGACTGGACTAAAGGCAAGCAGAGAAGGCCCACCAGTCCTGAGAGATACTGTGTTCATCTGCCTACCTCAAAGCAGAATCAATTCTGATGTAACTACTCCTGATGAAAGTTTGTTTAACATGTTCATAAACACTTCTAAAAATGGGGAATGGATAACTATCACCTAACCAATCTATGCCAGTGCCCGACCACTGTAAGGCTTTTTTCCCTTAAAATCTGAACTTGACCTTCTTGCTCCTATTGCACCATTTCCCTCCTCTTCGCAGACAGTTTGCACATCTCTAATTTCCCCCTCCCCAGCCTTTTTCCCCCTACTGTAATCAACCGCCATTGTATTCTATTTTTCTTGATAAATCATTTTCTTCAGACCTCTAATGATCCATGTCATTCTCCCTATGGCTATCACCAAGCAGTCTTCACTATTTTCTGGTGTGATGTACAAAAAAAAGGGTAATCCAGTGCACCGCTTGTGCAGTTACAGACTGACCATTTCCTAAGGTCTTCTGCTGTGAATTTAAAAGCCACCACCAGCTCTCTCCCCCTCTCTTGCCCCCAGTTTCTACTGCTACACAAACTGGCCACAAAGAAGAGTGTAGGGAAAATGCAATGCAAGCACCTGCAGCGCTCACCTGTTCTTAAGATGTGCCGCCAGGTCACATCGCTGCATCACTTCCTGACACACAGAAGAGAAGGGGCACAAAACAAAGAGCTTGTCTAACAGTTTATGAACGAGGATGCTGGATTTTTTGCAGAGTTTAAAATGGAGTCTTTTTCGATCCAGTGGGCAGAAATCCTTCTCCTGCAGAAAGTTCCTTAGGCACTTGTAGCAGAAAGTGTGTCCACAGGGAGTGTCCAACGGCTGCAACAAGGGCTGAAGGCAAATGTGGCAGACCAAGTCATCATCCACTTCATTCTGGTAGTTGTAGAGGTGGTTCTCCCTTGTCCAGTGCTGCTGGCCACACTCAAAGCACAGAGGGTTCAAGGAGGCATTCTGCTCCACTGCAGCCATGTCGTCACCTGTAGTCCCCATTTTACAGCTAAGAAGGCTGACGGATCCTTCTCCTCTTCCTTCTCATAGGATGGGGATGCTCATCTAAAGCTCACAGTAAAGCGACGTCTTCCAGGGTGACTTATATATGCTCTTCAGTCAAGTGTCATTTTCTACAACAAACAAAGAAATAGAAATTATCCATTTTGCAGGAAATATGGAAGTTCTCTTCCAAACATTTGACTTCTGGGTTTATCAAAATACAACAGCTAGATAGATTAGGGGAATATTCTTGTTTTCTGTAAGTTTGTCATTGAAAAGAACAACAAAAAATCTACAAATACAAATCCTTTTACAAAAAAAACCATTTTATGGTTTCATAAAGGCTGCTGCAGTGCACAGTCTTCACCTGCAAGATGACCATTTTGTGACAGCAAGGACACTGTATTACGCATTGTTACACTAGAAGCATGCAATTAGCATCTGGCACAAAAATACCCTATTGTGGAATGATGGTTATATGATCAAATAATTAAATGTGTTCTTTAATACGAGATAACAATTTTAATCTGGTCCTACTCTGTTTTTAGGATTTTGACTATACAGAATATTAGATTATTAGTAAAGTTCTACATACACTGCATTGAAAATAACAGCAAACGGCTTACCCTGGTTCCTTCCATTAGTAATATTGCAGATATATCATCACTTACTTCCAGGTTTTCTCTGTGGATTGCTACACAGTAAGAAGGACAGATTCTATCCAGTATGCCCCATCTGATTTAGTACAGAGGCCAGTAATAAAAATATGGAATAAACTAGTAATATGAAACTACCGGTTCCAAACAACTTACTTGTTTTGCTCTTTACCCAACAAAGTTACAGCACACTCAGTGTGGCAAGAAAGGACTGTAGGTCTGTCACCACAGGATTTATTTTCTAAACTTTTTATGTTATTAAACTTTGCCCCTCTTAAAATAGCTGCTTGGGCAGGAAGTTGTGCAGCCATCAGTCTGCAATTTCAAACACTAAATCCTTATCCCTCCCAAACTTATTTACCCTTCTCTCCCTTACAGAATCACATTGCTTGACACACACAGCCAGATGATTTAGAAAATAAAACAAATTTTCTCACAGTCTTAAGACACCTCCATATTTGTTAGTTTTGGTAAACGTTCTCACTTGTGGGGGGAGAAAAAAAATCAAATTAGAGCAATGCTTACTTTGTGCCTAAATTCTTTATTGCAATTCAGCAAGCAACACTCATGACAGAGACCTACTGTTTTGTAGCAGAGCAGTAGCAAGCATACAGAGAAATGAAAACTAATAGTCTAGGTATCAGCCCATCATCTTTATTTCTGGCTGTTGAAATGCAGTTCTAAACATATATTCTGAAATTCATGTGGAACACATACATTTACCCAAGTCTTACTTTTTACGAGATTCCCTATTTTGATTTTTGCCCCTTAACCTCACACAGCCAAGCACAAGACTTAGAGCACATTTTACAAGGATTATCATATCCTTTGACGCAAAAAGGATTAAATAGTAATTTGTAATCCAGGCTTCTATTCTGCTGTGGAAATTGATGCTCATCGTTGCCCTGTCTTGTAGTAGATAATGTGCACCTTCTGGAAAGGATTTCACAAGGGAAGAGCATAGCAGTTCTTTGTTGCTGGAGACTAAGAACACAAAATGAGACCCCAAAAGAGATTAGTCAAAAAAACAGTCTTAAACATATTATGTAAGAGCTCAAAGATTGGAGAGCAGATAAGGAGAGCAGTGCACGGGGCCCTCGTGCTCAAACCACAGCTCTCTCACTCTGCATTCATGCTGCTGGATTAACACAGAAGGATGAGACCCATCTAATGGCTGGTCTTTATGTAATGCAAAATAAACCAGATAAATGTTCTAGAAAAACACAGCATTGATTTCTGACTTTACCAAATTGTTTTGTCACTCAAGGCACCAGGGGAGGAATATATGGCACAAGTTGTATTGTACTTGGCGCTACCTGCCACACCAACAAGCCCTCCAAAACACAGTGACACGCAGAACAGGCAGCAAAAACCACTATACGAGTGTGCTGCCCAAATTGGAGACCTGCTGCTACTACTGACTAGGACCAGGACTCTTCCGCGTTCTCCAAGCAACCAAAAACCCAAGAAAGGACCAAATCCTGATACGCAGAATCATAAAATATTCCGAATTGGAAGGGACCCATGAGGATCACCAAGTCCAACTCCTGGCCCTGCACAGGACACCCCAAGAATCACACCGTGTGCCTGAGAGCATTGTCCAAACACTTCTTGAACTCTGTCGGGCTTGGTGCTGTGACCACTTCCCTGGGGAGCCCATTCTAGTGCTCAACCACCCTCTGGATGAGAAGCTTTTTCCTGGCATCCAACCTAAACCTCCCCTGCCTCAGCTTCATGCTGTTCCGTTGAGTCCTGTCACTGGTCATAATGAGTGAGGATATCAGTACTTGCCCCTCGACTTTCCCCCATGAGGATGTTGAAGACCATCAGCAAGGCTGTGGAAAAACTCAAGCACCATTCTGTGCACTACTGCAACAGAGATCCAGTTAGGACCCCTGAGAGTGAGCATCCCAAATTCACCTCCTTGAAGGTTTCTATCCTTTGCAGTCTATGTAACTCACATGGCAGCCTGTGACACAGCACGAGGCAGTGTCATACAGTAAATATACCCATGAGATATTTCGACCTCTATGACTGGCTATGGTCAAATATACCTGCACCTCTCTTCTAGGAGGTTGCAATTAAATCCTTTTGTGTGTTAAAAACTTTAACAAGTTCCTATAAATTTTGAACAAAAAGTAAAACCAGAGAAGTTATTGAGCAATCGGGCATTCACTGCCATGTAAAAAATAATAATGACAAGCCTTCTCTCTTAGGAAAGCTATACCCAGAGACAGGCTCTATTTACTGAAAACACAAGAGCTTGACACAGGCAGTCACTCTACTGCCCATCACTGCAGGAGGTGAGCAGACACACCTGCTCCTATGGCTGACCTATCCCAGTGTCTGAATGCTGTTGGTGCAGGGACAAACGCCCTGGGCTGTGCTTTGCTGCAGAGGTGCTACCCCAGGCCAGAGACAAGCTGGTCCTGGTGGCAGCCGACATTGCCTCAGTGCTGCCAGTGCCCTGGTAGCTTAAACCATCAATAAATGCCATATAAACTACGCCCACCACCTCTTCTGCAGCTGACGTGACCACCCTTCCACCACCTCTCTGCCAGCAGAGCTGTGGAAGAAAGAAATAGTGATCACAGCATGAACATTCAAAAGAAAAAAAAAAACCCACTGTCATGACCCAAAAGACCCCAAACCAATGTTAATAAATAAATAAATAAAGACAACACCACCACCCTGAAAAAATAAAATTTAAGAAAAAAAAAAATCAAGATTTCTTTACTTTCACACTGCTGTGCTGTACTTGGGGCAAGCCCATTCCATGGCTGATGAAACACTCATCAAGATTTTTATTGTTCATACCCTGTGGCTGCCTAATTACTGATCTCAAGGCTTTTTACCATCTGTTCCCAGTGCAAAATATCAATTTATTTACAAAAGTTCACAAATACAGAATTTGTGGTCTGAGCAACAGCTGGGATGACAGGCCAGGTCTAAATTCCCCTGATGTAAAGTATTATATCCCTGAAATTCACAATACCAGAGCAGTGCCTTTTATAATATCCTACTTCGAACCTCTTTCTGCATCCCTTATATTACTTTCTGTATCTCTTATCATAGCAGATCACCAGCTCCACAGGATGATAACAGCCCAGGAAAGCTGCAAACATGAAGAATAACCAGAATTATAAAAAATATGAAGTGGGTAAGAGAGCCAGCCAGGCCTGTTATTCAAGCCATATAATTCCCTAGAAAATAGTTTTCCCAGGACTTCATTAAAACAGTCAAATAGTGCAGGTGGTGCCCTGCCTTCAGTTTTAAATTACAATCCACTTGGGAACTGGGCAAGACTGAACATCCAACTGTGCATATTTTTGTTTTAGTTTTTTAAGTGGAGTGTGCACAAGAGCGATTTTAGACTGAAAAAGACAGCCTTATCCTTAGGCCTCCTCTAGTTCTGATTTATTGATTCAACAAGCATTCTCTGGAGAAGCTCGACACATTTTTACAAAAGCATAAGATGTCAGGCTTTATACCTACATCAGATTTCACAATGTTTATTCCTTCTGTCTGAATGGGCGCTATTAAAAAAAAAAAGCAAACCACAAGCAAACTGGAATTGTAGCAATAATTTAACCTTTTAACTGTAGTTGTCTTTATATAAGTCACAAATAATTAACACTAGTTCCAGTTTGAAGTTAATGGAAACATGTATTTTGCAATTAATGCTTGCAGAGATTTAAGCAATCTATTTCTAAAGTGTATTATTAAAATCCTAGAGATTTACAGCCTATTAACTGACTGTTCAAAATTTTACAAAAAACCCAAGTATACCCCAGAAGTAAACAACTATGCAAAATATCCATCTTACCAACTAATCTCTTTATAAATTACCTTTAATATACCCCAATTATTTATTTTGTTTACAACTGTCTGTGCAATTTTCTCAACCAAAAGCAAATGTCAACAGAACACCCTGAGATGAACGATACCCCTGTTCCTTTGGAGGACTCCATTGTCTCTGTATCCCAAAATGGCTGTGATGCAAATCTCAGCTCTGCACCTAAAAACTCTCTAACCAGAAGGGATGTGTTTGCACCGAAATCTAACCACTGAATCAATGATTAATTTCTACTGCGTAGTTTAAACCAGCTGCAAGTGAAAAAGTGTCCACCTGTATTTTTCCCTTGATTTAAGGCCACTGGGTATTGGTTGCTTCTTCTCTTCATCCCAGAGGAGATGAGATCCCAAAATTTTGCTGCCTGCTGGCATCACAGTAATGCCTTAGTATAACCCTTCTTATCCCTCTCCAGTGTGGAAAGGGAGCACATGGAAAAAATTGTAACAGCTATGGTGAAGGTTTCTCGTGATCCTAAATTCAGGCAGTTCTGTCCTGGCCAGGCAGATTTGACCTTGCAAGGCAATACGTAACACACACCAATCAATAACTCTGAACAACAGCACGGCCGTCACCCTGGATTTCAGGAAAGGTTGGCTTAATTTTAAAATGTCACAGGATTTCCAAAATCTGTTCTCCATGGACAATGGTCCCTGACTGCCTAAGGTAACTAGGAAGGGTCTTGTAATTCCCAAATTCCCCTACTTTATTTAAATGCCACGGCTGGGAACAGGCTCTCTGAGCAGTCAGGAGTGGACTGACATAAGCCCCAGGAAAAGGAAACTAGACAGTGGTTAAAACCATTGCTTAAAACCACATCATAACATTAATTAAACATTAGTTCTTAGTTCCCAGTGCAGTATTCTTCACAGGAATTACACTATCAGGCTGATGACTTGTAACTGGTCTCAAAGCAGACCCTAGCTTAAGTGGAAGAATAAAAGACAGAAGAATTTAATAAAAAAAATAATGAGAATAAATAGCTAGCAAACACCATCATAGGGGTAAAGTGTTATTGCCCATCTCTCAATAAGCGTGACCTAGCTCATTAGATACAATCTCTGCTTTAATATTAAAGCCATATAGCAAACAAGTGAAGTACTACTAGCAACATGTATTGACTTTCCATATCTATGTTAATTACACTGATATGCGAGGGCTGCACTGCCTTCAAACACCAAATCCCGATTCAATCCTTGTCCAAGTTTATGAGGCAATAATCCTGTTAGACTCTTCCTCTTTTGAAAAGGCAAACAAACGAAAGTTTTGTCAAAACATAGCACCTGGCAGCTTCAAGTCAAAAATCTACAAGAGATAGACAGAGCACAGCAATTAGCCTGGGACACTTCCTGCTAAAGCTGCAGCCCCACCGTCACTGCATGCCAATTACCCAATACACCTATTTTTTGTGCTGATGAGCAACCTTTTCCATGTTTTTAAGTTGTTCAGCAGAATGACTGGAATTTTTATATTCAAACTAAATAATATTGTGCCTGAATGGTGACTTTGTTCCACTGAACCACAACCAGGCAATGCTGGGCTTGCAGTAAAACCACTTCTCCAGAGATTTTTTTTTGCCTCTGTGCTAGTCCTTTTGTTCCATCAAAGGAATGCCCTTACAGACAAGGAGGCAGCCCTACACCAGGTGTTGATGTGGCATCACCACTGCAAAGGCAACAGGTCACAGGTGACAGTTTTCCTTCCCTGCCCCAGGGGTGATGGTTTTATATGCAATTCATCAAAAAAAAAGTGCACACGCACTCCCTTGCGGGGTATTTTCACAGTACAGCATTTTTCAAGGATGCAACATGAAACCCTGCTTAAATCTGACAAACACGGAGTGTTTGGGAAAATTAACGGGACCATAAGTTGTATTTTGTATTTGTGGAGTGCTGCGTTTCCGTGGCAACTGGGGGCTACGGGCTTTAATTACCATCGCAACGTTAACGGTCCCTGCTGTACAGGGGTGTGAGACACTGCCAGGCAGGGGGACCGCAGGAGCAGCATCTGCGCTGCCCTCTCTGCCCCACAGCTGCCTGCAGAGGTCGAGGGGATCCGAGCAACCAGCACACCAGAGAGTGGAGAGATGCCTGGAAAACAGAAACCGAGGGGAAGCAGAAGACTGACCATCCTTAGGACAGATGATAGATGATGCCCACCTCCCAAAACTACCACCTCAAACCCAGGGATGCTCAGCATCAGGGGATGACAGGAAAGAGGGACTTGGTGCCCAGAGATAAAACAAGTAGGCAGAAGATTTTGCTCTAACAGGCAAAGATCCTGCTGCAGCCATCTTCTACAGCACAAATGGAAAGGCTTCTATTTTGGGACCACAAGATTAAAATAGCTTTACTTTAGTCAAATTGGTCTCAAATGAGACAGGAAAGATAAGGACTGTGACTGTATGGAGGTCCCTGCAACAAAATACTCATTCTTTATAGCAAATACAGAGCTACATCCGATAAATCATCTCAGAATAGAAGAAAAGGAGGCAAGTACGAATCTTTTAACAAAGATACATCTACACATCTACAGATTTAATTTTGCATAGTCCTACTGAACAAGAGTAACGCTGAAAAAGGAGGAAGTACGACACACAAGCCAAGCTAGATGAGAGCCACCCAGGTTTGGATGGCCAGTCAGCTGTCCTGGTCTGCAAGAAGCACAAACCCCACTGAAGAACTTGAATTTGCACCCTCTCTTCTCCAGGCATTGCTGCCCACCCTATCCAAGTGTTACTGAAGTATTTGCCTTTCTCTGCCATTATGTTTCACAAGAGAGGTGGGAGCTGCCTTTACAATTTGCAAGAAGATCCATTTTCTGTAGGCACATTAAATTTTCTGTTAAGTGGAAAGTGAAGTGCCTGTTTCTGGGCGCTAACCCTGCTTTGTGTCAGAAATCACCCCACGGCAGGAATGCCCAAACACAAGACAAGCACATGGGGAGTCAAGATGCTCCCAGGACTCTTAACAACTGAGCAGGTTTGCAACTTTTAGGCCTAAGTGTATTAAAAAAATCTGCAAGAAACCTCCAAGTTCCTAAAGTCATTTCTGGATTTTTGCTGCAGTGAAAAAGTAAACAGAAAGAAACAAAATCAAATAGAAGTGAAGAAACGCAGACTTACCTGCCAGGAGACCCAATGACAAATTTCCTTCCCAGCACCAAAAGAATAAGGAAAGCGGTATTTAATTACTGCTGCTGTAACAGGTGGGCTTTTATATCCAGTGGAAGTGAGAAAAGTACCCAACAGTCAAAAATCCATGAAAAGGAGACAATTAATGAGGCTTTCTTCTCGCTGATGAAGCAGAGGAGAAAAGCAAGAAAGTGTAAAACATTTGCTTATCCGCCATGGATATTTTCTGCCGTGCAATCTGTCCACCAGCCCCTGCCATATGTGCCACCCTTTCTGCTGGGAGAGATGAAGGCAGCAGAAAGCTGTCCATCAAGATGCTAAACCTTCTGGAAAGCCCTCCCCTACACACTTTGCCCTGAAATGGGGACTTTCGTGGATGAAGAGAATACACTTAACTAGATTAAACGTAGCTCATTCCTGGCTATGTACAGAGAGAATTTGATTTGATTAATGCAGTTTTAAGGAGCAGTAGGGATTCAAAGAAAATAAAGGAATCGGAGAGCTATGTTCCCTTTTTCTGCACTTCTTTATAACCAGCCCCCATCCCTACGAGTGTGCATGGAGAAAATTCAGGGAGACAGCACTGGGATTAATCACGAAATGGCTTTGATGACAGAGAGAAGCTGGGGGTGGAGGGGTGGAAAGGATAAAAGAACTTTCTGAATCGTTAAGTTGTAGGACTTAACTATTTTCAGGGAGAAACACCATCCCATCTCTTCCTTCAGGCGTATGCCACCTCGCATAACTTGTTACAGCTGGTTTCCCCCATCAATCACAACTTGAGTGATGGTGAAAGCTATTTTCAAAGGTAAACTACGCTGTTACTAAGCAGTTTTTTAGCTTAGACATAGCATGAAAAAAATGAAGCTACCTCCTAGGCTAACAAAAACCTCCAACCTTTGAAAACAGGCATTTCTAAGATCTCGGAAAGACAGAGCCAAGAGGACATGGTTTAGAGACAGCTCAGATAAATAATGAGCCACACACTGTCCTCCTTCTGCAGGAAAGGAGGCAGAATCCTCTGCAGGAGTGAGTGCTCATGGCCTGCAAGGAACCCATGACAATCTATGGCCAGAGGAAAAAACTTGAAAGTAGAGCAGAAAGAGTGCAGAGGATGGTCTAGACTTGGTCTGAAGCTTGCAGCTTCAATTTTCAGCCTCAACCTGCCAAACCCCAGCAGCTAAGGAACATCACTTGGTGAGCTAAGGCAACCCCCTAAAACCGGTCTACCCTGCCTAGAGACTGCTTATTTCCTCCCTAATGAAATAAAACAAGTATCACCACATCAGAACTCTCAAGAAAATGAGGAAATTAAGAGCCGCCTTCAGCCCATAGGCAAAAGAGTACTTAGCTCAGGCTACCTACATGCAGGCCAAATTATGACTTGCCCATGAGCAGGGGTATTGCATGCAGAGTGACCGACTCACCACCACAACTGCACCCCACTCGGTCTGCAGCCCAGCACAACCAGGGATCAGGGAAAGCTGGGCTGGCTCTGGCCACCCCTTGGCAAGCAGGTGACTCATTCCAAAAAGCACTGCCATGCCTGAGCAGTCTCTACTCATGCCTGGGAATTATGCTAGGATGCCATGCACTAGCCATCACTTGAATTAACTCCACAATAAAGGCAAGTTCTTTGATTTTTAACACGTGAGGACAATGGCTGTGCCTCTACCTATTAAGTCTGCTGAAGACATTTCACTTCGCTGCTGTCTATCACTTAATGTCCAGTTAATTTCCAGGAGGAACTTTCCTTCTGGTTAAGTGTAAAAAGGTTATTTTCAGAGCCAGCTGCCTGACCCAGCTTTGGGCACACAAAAAAGGCAGAACATGACTTGTACTAAATACCCCCATATTATTTTGTAGGATGCTTTTCAGAAATTAAAACCTTTACACTGAGACCTTCCAGTTAGGCTACCTGTCATACTGCAACAGATGTACTTTGTACAGATATTGAAAATAAATGGCTCCACACATCAGAAAAAATTTACATTATAAGAACATGTTAGATCTAGAAGTTGTCGTCTTAAAATATATAAATATTATCTTAAATAAAACCCATTTAAATACTTTGTATGCAAACAGGTCTTTACATACACAGTAGACTAGTGCTTGCTCTGAGGCCTCCAGACAGGATTCAGAAAAGGAAGTGGACATTGAGTTGACTATGTAAAATCCAGTCTGATTATACGTATTTGACAGACACAAAGAATATGGAAGCAAAGACTGCATTTGTTTTTAGTCCTGCTGTAGGAAACATACATTCTCCACTTCAGCCCTTGTAATTACACAGCCAGCAAGAAAGAGTAGAGACAACAGTTGTTGAATGAAAAAACCCCAGACAAAACCACTTCTCTATCCCCTAAGCACATTTGCCAGCTGTTTATTTCACATTCTGTATTAGCTTGGCTGACTGCATGTTATATATATATAAATATATATATACACATATATATACAGACATATGTTAAAAAAATAGAATTTCACTAGCTATTACATAGGGAAGCTTCTGTGGCGCAGCTCTTTACCTGCCTGAGCTGCAAAGTTACAGCGTGTCCTCTGAATCCTGTTAGTGCCCTCAGAAAGAAACTACTTCAGTGGTTACACTGTTGAAAAACCGTCCTTTAAGATTCAACTGAGAAATTTCAGCAAAGATGCATAGTAGCACACACAGCAGGCCAACAGGCCCTGGTATGTATTCTCACATGCGTGACAGGGGCTAAAGATTAAGCAGCAATCTCCTAACTCCCCCTTGCAGAATGAATAATGTGGAAGAGCAGAACTGCTGTTACAGCATTTCTGTCCGCTTTCTTCGGTAGTCTAGTTCTCTTTAAGAAAAGGAAACATTCCTAAACAAAGGCAAATAATTAAAACCATTACCTTCTAAGTGAGTAGTAAAAATTAAAATCAAAGGAAAAAAAATGACACTAAAAACAGGTAAGTGGAAGCACCTATGCAAAACATCAAACTGGTGGCCATATGCAGAAATTACATAGAAGAGATATATTAATAGAACTATAAATCAATAAATAAACTAGAATAAAATTGCTCAATAGAAGAGAGCTAAGTCCTCACAGAAGGCTACAAGCAAACGGGGGAAAGCTCAGAAGTTTGCTAGGGTGGGGAGGCATCAGGACTCCAACTGCTACACTCATCTAAAAAACAAAACCCAAGTTGTTAAAAAAACCAAAGGCACGACATTATGACAAAAAAATGCATTTCAGTTCTTAAGATAGTTAATCATGAATCTGCAAAATATATACAAGACATCTACTCACATCACCAAGGAATTCCGATTCACCACATTTTGGGAAGACAGTGGTAAAGGAGTGGTGTGCTAAAGAGCCCTACCAGCTCAGATCCCTAACTTCAGGCACCACTTTTCTGTATATATAGTCAAAATGGTTGCAGCAACAGAGGCTGACAGAAACATGCTACATCGGGAAGGAGCCAACCTTCTCCTCCCCCTCCTCCCTGTCCAATCTCTTCTCAGCAGGCTGAAATTTTGCATTTGAGATTCTGTGGGGGATGATACAATTTTCACTTCCTCATTTATTCTATATATTCAACCCTTAAGAGCTAGCTTTTAAAATACCAGTCCTGCTTTGAAGGATATTACTTCATTAGCAGTACTTTTGGAGAAAGGTCTTTAAGAGGCAGACGACTCAGCCTCTGGAGTATCCATCTTCTTTGCACTCTCTAACCACAACCCTCATTTTCCCAAACCAAGCACTTCTCAACAAGTTAGGCTAGGTTCACAGACATAAAAAATTCAAACCACCTTTTATTTCCATACTTTTTTTTTTTACTCCCAACTCAGACTAAACACTTTCACATGTTTTATGCCAGATACTTACATGAAAGATTTTTATAAACTTTATAAACTTTTTTTTTTAAAGTTGCTACGTTGTCCAAAAGCCAGAAACCACCCCAGACAACACTCCTGCTGCACTGGGAGCTGTGCAAATGAACCCAAAGTATTATGGCGTCTCCAAGATAAGGACGCACATTCCCATAGGATGTACTTCTTTTCCACAAAAAGGGAGCAGTGCTGTGCACAAAGACTGTGGGACACCAGAAATGCAACACAAGGACCAGAGGGGCTGTAGACACCTGCCTACCCTTCCTACAGAGACAGCAGCAGTATCTGTGTTCATAAGGCCGGGAAAGCTTCATGCAACAGCACCGGCATGCAATGGATTATTTGGAAAGAGCATACATCCAAGCTTTTTTGCTCCTATCAGCAGTGACAGGGATTCAAGGAGTTACTTGGAAGTTCACCTGCAAACTGGCTGTTCGTAAAAGCCAGATCTTTAAAGACGTAACTCAAATTTACCATCAAGTTCAGAGCAGTGCAGTGACTCAAAGGAACGGGGTCTAGTGGGTCAAATGGACAATGTCATAAGTCATCTTCATTTGGCAGTCACCAAAAAAGCTAAGGAATACCCAGAAAACAAGTGCACAGTATCCTGAGAAGGGTCCCTTCTGCATCAAGCTTCTAATACAGAGAAGCATGAGGGAACCCCCACAAAATATCCCAAACAATAGTCTGCTCTATAGTTATTAGTTTCCACCTAGACACAGACATTTGGGTCAGAAACCCAACTTTCCACACTTCAGTGAAGAACTGTTTAATACTGCAATAAGAAAATAGCCTTGATTTTCACTGATTTTCAGAGTTAAAAAGCTAATAATTTCAATTTAAGGAACCAAGAGGAGGGCAAACAGGGTAATTAAAAGCCTTTATCCTGTCCTTTCTCTGTGCAGTCTGAAAAGCAGAAGTCCAGACAAGAACATGATGAGAGTTTCATTCAAAGGAGACAACTTACTTTAAAATCAGGAGACTCAACTACATGCAACACTGTCTCTTAATATCAGTCATACGGGATGAGAATACAGAAAAAATAAATAATATCCCAGGCAACTTGACACTGTAAATGAAAGCTATAGTGAGGACAGAATCATGTCAAGGCCATCCCAGCTGAAGAATTTTAAGACAGAAAAGATAAAGCTATTCATGGAACCAATAAGTTACACCAGAAAGCTACCAATATAGCTTATATATAAGTTATAATATACCATACTTTGGCTAAAGGGAGTAATTGGCATAAATTTCCCTTGGTAAACTTCAGGACTAGAAAAGTATGAACTCAGATTTAGTGCTTGTCCATACAGACCAGTTTAACTGAATATTAAGTTTCAATAAAGTTAAATTCTGAACTGATACTTTGCTGTGAAAGCACGTTGTGTTGCTTTAGCTTTAGCCAATCCTTATTACTAAATGGAATATAAAACAGAAAGGGTTTACGAGGACTCTTTTTGTTTCCACTGAGTACATGAAAATAAATCACTGCAGCTTTCTCATATATAATAAAAAATGTGGTTTTTTTCTAGATGATGGATTTGGAGAACAGCACATCTGCTGAGGCTCTGGCTGGCTGGAGACCCCTGTTTCCCACTAGCCTCTTGACTCTCTTCAAACTTGCAAATACAACCAAGGGGGTGCTTTGGCTTAGAAATTCCTAGCTAGGGGAAAGCTGGGGGCCAAAGCGTGCCATGAAGTAGCTAAAACCTTATCCCAAATAATTATTGTTAGCATTGATACCTAGTATGTTTAGGGTAAGAAAATACACCAACAAAACCACTGAACCTCACCAACAACTTCCAATCTTCAATTAAAAGAAGCAACTCCTGACAGCCAGACCTGATGCCTCACTTGCTCTCCCATTTCTCTCTCCCCTTCCTTCCCCTCCTCAAATCCTCGAAAAACAGCAAAATGTGAATTATTCTTTGGGACAAACATTTCCACTTGGAAACATTAAGTGCAGTTACTTCAAAATTCCTACACATCAACAAATCCTGAAGGCAAACAGATTTAGTAAACATGGAAGGAACAAATGCCTGAATGATCTTCAGTTTCTCGTTCTGTTTTTCAGAAGCATATCATCCCTTTCTGATTTTTAAAAAAGTCTTAATCAAAGGACTTGTGTTACTTAAAGTTTGCATGCTCTGCACAGCACCCAGAGAAATGAGAAACCTTTTTTTTTGCAAGGTGGTTAATAAAGGCCACCTGGAAGTTTACCAGGGTTTCTAGGATGCCCACTGGAAAACCTTATGGATAACTGTACAACTATTACTACATACGTATCCTAGGAGACCAAAGAGCTTTCACATTTAAGAGCTTATTTCCCAGCCACCCTCTCGATACACATCTCATGCAATTATAAATAATACAAATAGCCATGAGAAAGGAGGATGTTGGTTTAATTTCAGGCAGAAGGTACACAGACCTCTGCTTGTAGCTGCATAAATGTTTAATTTTATTTCACTTCTTCTCACGTTCTGATGACAAAGGTACTCCGTAAAATTATCTCATGTAATTCACGAAATGTGTTTTTAAAATTGAATTTTACAACTGTGCAAAGCTAAAATTTCTTTAATCTTTAAAAATTCACATACATACATACAAATCATCAAAGAGAGCCTTTGTATTTAGTCAAGTGAAATCTAGATTCCCGACCACAACATTTGGCAAAGCATCAGCCTGTTAAAAAAAAAAACCATACCAGAGAACCATATAATTTAGGAAAAAGCCAGGGAAAAATAAATAAAAAAATAAACAAAAAGCACAAACCTGTTAATTTAAAAGAGACTCACTTTTACACTTCATGTTTGAATAGCCTATGCATTTGAAACAAGCCGAATCAAAAGCATCCCCCTCATTCCTTGCTTCTAATTCTCATCACAGGGTCTAACCTGCAGTTAAGGACTTGGCGCTCAGCCTCTGAAGAGGAGCATCCTTAAAATGCCGAGCAGAGCCCTGGAAACACCCTGATACAATTCCTTGGCAGCCGGCACCCAGGATCTGTTACAAAACCTGCAACAACACAGAACACGACAGCCCCTTCCCTTCATCACCTTTTTAGTCTACATTTCTTAGCCTTCCATCCCAGCGGAGGCAAGGAGGGAACACAGAACACCTGCCCAACAGGAAAAGAAGAATATACTGTTGGTCTCCTGGAGGAGGGGATATCACATGACAACAGGAACTCCAAGGAAAAAGGTTGTCGGCATGCTGGTATAGACAAATTAATTCACCAACGGGTAATTAAAACAGGACCAGTTACTCCTAAAGCCACTAAGCAGCTCTCGGGGCTTGATTTTCTTAAAGCAGTAAATTAATCACCTAACCTCACACGAATATGAGTGAAGCCCTAACAGCTGTGGCTCAGCAAATACTAACTGGAGCAGGAGCCAGTGTAAAAGATCTGCAGGCACACTCTCACATCGTGTCCTTTCCAAAACCTAAACTTAACATTAAAATTAACGGGCTAAAATGTTGCCAGCAATTTCTCATGAATGCATAATGAAACGTTGCTACTCCATGTAGCACATCACAGTTTTGTAAGCACACCCAGTCAGAGTGTGCGGGGATGACCGGCGCAGGAATCCTCACAGTAACTTCGCGCACACGGTGGCTTCACAATACCGACAGGACATTTCGAACCCCTGTCCTGCTATATGCTATAAATATTATGTACAGCAACACAATGTTTGCAAGAAAAACAACAAATTGGATTATGTAACATCCTTTTTCTTTCTTCCACTCCTCTATTTAAGAAAATTCTGCTTTTTTAAAGAAGAAAGTTAAAGTGAAACATTGAAACTGTTCTCAAAATTGCACGTATTTCCTGAAAAAGTCTCAATTTCTGTATAGTTTTATAATTCAGTATCTCAGTACTAGAAGTGTATTCAATGCAGAAAGTCCATTTTACATCCTGAAACGGCTTTACTTTTGTCAATTAAAAAAGGAAGGGAAAAATTGTTATGATTTTCTTTCAAATTAATTAAGTTCCTGGCTTTTTGAATACTATAAAATCGTGCTTATTTGCAGACACACAAACTACAAACAACTATCTTCCACAGCAGCTTTCATAAAGTCTAGTAACTCCTCTTGCAAATTGAATACTTTAGTATTATTTGTCCCTTATACTGGACATAACATAAATTACACACAGGGGAGTCGACAACCAGCTAAATGTGATAACCACCATATCCCTCAAGACCATCCTCTTCCTTCACTTAGTTCCATGAAGTGGATGAAAAAACCCCCCAAATCTACAAACACCATGATAAATGAGCAGTAGAAGTGTTCTCCAGCAGCAAAGGGTTCAGTTTGAGGTCTCAGTGGATGCTTCAGAAGACTTCAGGGTGGCCTTTATAATACCCTCCACTTGAGAAAACATGACTCCAAAGTAAATCATCCATATGAAAAAGTAGCAAAACTGTTTTTCTTGCCTTTTCTTGGCTTGGCATGGCTTTAAACAAACAGGCTTGGATAAACAGCATAATGAAGAGGACTGATGTCATTCTGGTTCACAGAAGAGCTGCATGGCCTAGATGAGACATCACCCCTGGTGAGACCATCAGACCAGCTAAATAAATTGTCCAGTCAGAAGTGAGGCCCATTCTGCTCCTTCCCATGAGATAAAACCAGTGATTCTATCTCAAAGACATACCACTAAGAAAACTTTTGACCTCTGCTAGAGACATTTCCAACAGCACTTAAAATGACAATGTCAATGATATTTATGCTAGGCTAGGGGCATTTTCTTCGGGTTTTTACATCTACTGGTAATGCACCATTTCAGCTGAAGAACCAACACAAACCAATCCCAGCTACTGTATTCCCCTGTGAGCACACCAATACTACACCTACATGGGGTTCCTTTAGCACATGTGTCATTAATTAAAATACAGTCATAGCTGGAAATGGCATTTGCTAAGATACCACGATTTTCACCATGAGCATCTCAGCTGTATGAAACACCACACAGTGGAGGAAGGGGGTGTAAGCACAGCCCTTACCCTGCCACACGAAAGCTGCTCCCCAGCCCAGCCCTGCTGCCACAAACCTCCCTCCAAACTGGCAAGCATCAGCACTGCTCCTACTACTGATGAAAGCAGAGGAGGACAGCCGAAATCTGCCTGCTCAGCCAATGGGCTGAACAAGAATTCTGGATGTGAGCCCCAGTACTGCCTTCAGAAGTCTTGTCTTCAAAAGACCTGAGTGGCCGAAGGAAGCCTGTTCTCCTGAGTGATGAACTTATTCCCTCCAACAACACGGGGTTTAACGCACAGACTCTGCAGCTTTAGTAGTACTTTGCAACATGAAATTTAACATTTTAAGATTTCATTTAAACTAAGCACGCCGCATGATTGCAAAGAGCAGCTGAATAATGAGATTTTATATGAAAGAAAGAAAAACCTACCACAAAACCCCATGTTACACTAATCTAAAAAAAAAAATTTCCAAAGGAAGAGGTAAACAACTTTCACCCTCATTAAAAAGTTGAGAAATGTGCACACCACCACTAAAATATAATTAATACACAGCCTTCAGGAGAGTCCAAAGGAGCAATTTAATTAACCACCCACTGATTTCATAAATGACAAGAACACACAAAGGTAATGGCACCTTATAATTGAAAATGTCCTGTTTATTTAGCTGAGCAATTGTGCTGGTCTACATTGTGCATAAATATGAGGAAACACATTTTCAACTCACAACACTAACTTTGTAAGGTGTAACAGAACAACATGCTGCCCATGATACAGTCACTGCGTACTCCACTTATTTAATGCCTTTACCCAATAATCTCTAAATCACTGACAATCACAAAGGTTTTAACCTTTATGTACTTTTCTGATGGGCTTTTTCCATGCCCTCTTCAGAAAGGTGGAAGAGCTGGGAGGAAAAAAAATCCAATTTTACTGGTATGCCACTTCAAACAAACTATTGCCTCATTTAGGGACTTAGTTTGTATCTGTAGTTCTTCCACTTTTGTACAAAGGGATCCTCTGTAAACCCCATGAAATATTTCTGCTGACTATCTTCTAAACTCATTTTGCAATTTCTCACTTTCTTTCTTTTCTTCCACATGAAAAAAGCTTCCTTTCAGCTACTACATGCTTCAAAAAGGCTAAAGAGAAGCTGCTCTTACCAAGGTAGGAAAAGAACGTACCAAAACACGTGAAAGGGTTTTTTCATTGAACTTTTAAGGGATAAAGCTGGAATTAATATTCCTTTTTGCATTCACAAAACTCAAAATGCCTTTGTGCTGCTACATTACAACCATCAAAGTCTATTTGACTGAACATGAAACAGAGCAACATCTGAATTTAAGAGCTGTTCATCTTCCTATCTAATGGACACACTAAAAGCATTCAAAAGAGATGTGGAGAAACTGGAGAAGGCTCAGAAAGGGGAAAGATGATCAAAGGACTGGAAAGTCTGCCATATGAGGAGAGGCTGAGAGAACTGGGTTTGTTCAGCCTTGAGAAAAGGCTTAGGGGAGACTTTATCAACATGTTCCAGTATTTAAAGGCTGGCTACAAAGAAGCTGGAGACTCCTATTTTACAAGGAGATGCATGGAAAATACCAGGGGTAATGGGTACAAGTTACCTCTGTGGAGATTCTGATCGGACACAAAAGGAACATTTTTCACAATGAGAACAATCAGCCACCGGAATAATGTCTCCAGGGACATGGTGGATTCCCAAATGCTGGACACTTTCAAGCTGCATCTGGAGAGGGTGCTGCACGATCTTGTCTAGGCTGTGCTTTTGTCAAGAAAGCTTGCACCAGATGATCCTTGAGGTCCCTTCCATCCTGGTATTTTTTGATTCTGTAATTTATACTTGCTTTGGGGCATACATAATTTAAAATGACAGACTGAAGAGATTCTTCAGGCATAAGAGTCTCCACGGCAAAGCTGATTGCCAGACTTTTAAAAGTCTTTCCTTACAGGATTCAACAATATACCATACAACAATCCTCAGCAGCACAACACCACCACAGCAGCAGAGTGTACAAGGATAGATGTGGCTGCCTTGTACATCAGTCTCAGATCTCTCGTCCCACCTGTCCCCCCTTATCAGCCGCCATGCAAGGACATCAATGAATTTACATAACATTATCTCTGTGCCCACCTAATACAGGAAAAGCATTCCTCCACAGAAATTGTAGCATTACATGCTGATCCCAACAGCATCACTGCACAGTGTAACGACGTGAAGCGATTAGTTCACATGTACACATTCAATACACATTTCTGCAATTCTGCATCCAACAGTGAAATCTTTACCTAGTGGTATTAGCTGGTCATGTTTACTGTTCCTGAGGGTTTCCCATCATTAGGTGTTATGATATTTACTCAGTCTGTAGCAAACCATTACCAGGCATACCTAGCTGGGTCAGCTGCCCATCAGTGATGCCACCAGATATGAAAACATCTTTTAAAATGATGAAAGCTCCCATTACTTCTATGCACTATGGTTTACCTACCAGTCAGATGAGGAAAAAAGAGTTCTTGAATAAATACCATAAAGCATCCTCTAATATTTCTTTCTAAACTTTTTTCTTCTTAGAAAAAACAAAGTTCTTCCAGCTTTCATATGTTAACTGAAAGCATTCACATCAGAAACTGACAGGGCAGGTCCTAGGTGCCTGTGCCCCATACCCCGGCAACAGCACCTTCGGATTCCTTGTTATTACTCCCTTTGATCCTCAAAGGACTTTTAGGCACATTACTACAGGATTGAGCACAGCACTGTTTTCCAGTGGTTAATCAAGGTAACTGCTGCATGTTTCCAGGATGCATTCACCCTGTGAAAATGGTTTAGATTTTCTGCTTCTAGATGTTATAGAAAATATACTGCTCAAATTCTAATACATCAGTCAACTGCTTGCAGCTTCCAAAACAATCCAGACTGCTCAACCTGAGTTGTTTCTAATGTTTACTACTGAAATGAACTTTATCCGAAGTAGTTACCTTCTTCCATGCCACAAACGTATTTTGAAAGAAAATCATGCTCCACAAGTCTCTGAAAGAACTCACTTTACTCATCATATTTCTCCCTAACAACTGCAATCAAAGTTTCTCCAGTGGTCTTACCCGCAGTAAGAGCCCACCCATGGTACAGATTCCACGTGCTAAGTTAACATGGTAAGAAGCATTAGGAAAGAGCCCACAGCTAGAAAAAAACCTTAATCATACAATACTTGTTACAAGTGTTGTGCTCCACTGGGGAAAGCTCTCAAAGATAAGCAGTGTTTTGTAACTCACCAAAAGCCACCTGGGATGCAGGACAGATCAAAGTAACAGGGAGTCCTCACGAGCACAGAAGAGTTCTTAATTTTTCACAAAATATCAGAACTTCCCACTGCAGTGAGCAGAAATACCAGATCTTGAAGACTGCCTTCCTCAAAACTTTCCTGTAGGAATTCCAGTACTGCTTATTTCTTTTTAAGTGGGTTAAATGCTGCCTATTTACCCCCTACTGTTAGGAAGATTATTTTTTCCTTTATAACAGCATTCTCCCAAGTTCTCTCCTATACAAGTTTGAAGAGAGAGCCAAGGTGGTCTGCAGCTTGTTTATGAAACTAGCCCTCACTATCTCCCCAGTCAGCCCAGAAGGACAGGGAGTAGCTGGCCATCCTCCCTTCTTGGGTGATCCCTCAAGCCTACTTCTACAGGATATGACGAGATAAGTTATTTAGTGATCAAGATACACACAGAAAAATAATTCATTTTAAGTATTACATGAGGGATATAAGTAGTATATTAATTGCATCTTCTAGATCAAGCTCTAATTCCATCAGGTCATGGCACAGTGAAGTAATTTAAATCAAGGGATTTAACAGCACTTTGAATTAGTTTAATAATGCTAAACCTTACTGTATATATTCAAGCACTTAACTCACAAGAGCTTCCTTTTTTTACTATTCTGTAGTATTAGTTTGAAAATCAAATGGATTTCATTATCATTCCTGGTAGAGAACCTTATTTAAATTTTACAGGAAAAATGAAAATAAACCATACCATTTCATGTTTAAATACAACTTAAAACTTTAAGCTTAAAAGCACTCAATTTAACAACTCATATTGCTTATTATTGCAAAATTAATTATTTTGGTGCAGCAATATTGCTCTTTTCCCTTCTGTCCCCACTGCCACCAAAGGCTTGTTTGATTTCTACCACCGAACAGCCCTACCATTTGCCGGTATTCTACCACAGCACATAATTTTTGAAAGTGGCAGAGTCTTGCCTTGAGCTTGGATCACTGCCACCAGAAATCTTATCCTTACAAAATTTCTTTGCATTCTCAAAATTAGAATAAATAGAAAATAAAGTATTGTCCAGTGTGGTTTTTAAGTTTCTCTGCACACCAGCAGTTTGACTACCTCAGCACAGGGCCTGCTCTCTTACAACCCACGCAGATTCCTCAAGCCAGCAGCTCAGACAACACTTGTTATCTTTTAGCAAGTACCTGTTGCTGACTGCTTCCATTTCCACAGGCTTTCCCACGGCTTCTGGTTGTATGAGCAACCTTCAGGGTGCCTTTCACTAGCACTACCTCATTTCACATTTCAAGAGAATAGAACAACACAGGGCTCAGCTCAGGTAACTTCTAGCTCAGAAATCCAGATCTTACGCCACCTCCCTACATCTCCACTAGCATAACAGCTGGAGGGTTATTTTTAAAATGTCTTATGCATGTACATTACCTGGTGTTAATGAAATAAAAAATAGAAAATTCTATTCAAAGAAAAATTACACAGAGTATCTGCTGTAAAACTGTCCGGGCAACCAACTTTAAAATTCCTTAAGGACATCAAATGTCCTTAAACTCAATTTTCTGAACTGAGAGGAACCCACTATTCTGCTACATTTCCTAAGTAGTTTCTTACAGAAGAATTACATTAAGACTTGAGGGAAAATTTAGCTCTTTCCATGCCAAGGACTGCATTCCCTTTTTATAAACTCATGGATTTCTAAATACACGTAAACATATTAAATAAATAAATAAAGCACAAGAAATTTTTTCTTCCAGAATCACTTTGCAGTGTAACGAGAACAGTACTTTTCCCTTACTGCAATATTATGTTCTGGTACTAACCCAAAACTTCACACCGTTTTCATTTCTTTATTGCCAATAGCCATCTAGGAAATGCTGCCATCAGTAGTAAATCTATATGAAGTCACACGCCTCTGGTGCATTTTGTGAATAGCAATCAGTTCATAACACAATCCTGTTCGGTTTAAATTCTGTTTATTCTTCAATTACTCTGCTAGCCCAACTCTAATTTATTATATTTTCTGGTACATTTGATTTTGAATATTATGACATCCTGGCTCATGCCATTAGAGAGGAAACATAAAATGGTGAGGATGTCTAGGGATGGCTGAGAGTAAGATAGCAACAGCCGGGAAAATTAACAGTATCACTGTATGTGCTCAGCTAGACCGCTTCTGCATTAGCACTAAAAAAATTTGTCAGTATTTCTCTAATATAGACTTGACATCCAGGAATAGCCTCAGAGGCACCATAAAATCCCAGCCAGCAAGGCAGGCAGCTGGGGTGGCTGGGTGGGTGGACAGCAGCCTCTGAGCCCACTGGGGCAGCTCAGCTGCAGAAGAAATTAAACACTGGCCCTGCTGCTGCTTGGAGCTCACCAAAGAAAGAAACCAACACAGTTCTAAATGCCATCAATACTATATACATTGATTTTTTGGTTGGCTTTTTTTAGCCTTGCATCGTCTTGGTCCTAGCTACCATTTCTTTCTCCCAGCACCCAAGGTGAAATGAGAGGCAGCAGCCAGAAGCCTGCTCAGAGCACCTTTCTTGAGAAGCCCGGCAGAAGGGAGGGCTTCGCCTTTCCCTCCAGCTTGGTGACGGACTGCATTAACCTTCAGGGCACGCTGCCAGCCCCACCTGCTTACTCAGGCTTTTGCCAACAAGGGAAGCTCTCCCTGCATTGCTTTGTCCTTCGAAGATGCATCCTCTTTTGCTTACTTCTTACTCCTGCCTAACATTTGGTGTTGGAACTCCAGAATCCAGAGGACAGAGGGGCAGTCCTGACGGAGAAACATCAGACTCTTGTATTCATACCCGACCTTATTCCCTACAACAGATTCTGACAACCTCACACATGAAAAATGCTTATGTTTCTGCACAACTTGCTCTGTCCCAAGAAATTCCACACTGGGTTTTGAATAAAATGTGTATTTCTCTTCTTTTGTCTGTTGTTCAGAAAGCCTGAAGACAGCTTACCAAAACAACACACAAGAGTGAACACTGCAGGGAAACTCAGGCAGGCAGGCCCATGAGGGGCTGCCAGCATTGGAAAGAATTTGCAGTGGGGGAAATCTGGCTGGACCCAAATCTTCACTCGTTACTTTGTTCACCAGAAAAAAATCAAGCAGACTTATTTTTCCCTACAGGATAATAAGTTTTCAGCTGTCTCTAAGCTGTCTTGTAACTCAGGCAGTACTGCCAGCTCCTTCTAAACCTCATAAGCAATAAGGATTGCTAATTTTACTAATTACTAATTTACTTTAGTAAATGATTTACTAATAGTAAAGGATTTACTAATGATGTAGTTGCTGCAACTGTTGCATTAAAAAGACAATGTCAAAAATTACATGTAGCAATGCCTACAATTACACGTAGCTAGTTTACAAAATTAAGAAATGACATGTTTTAGCTTATCTACTGCCTTTCAATTTTTCCTCACTTCTACTGAACCTATGTTGTGACCCGGTTGCTGGTTTCTGTTCTGAAGCTTTTTTCTCCCACAACCCAATCCCACACAAAGCATGGACACAAAAGGGAGTAGCATAAGGGATGCATAAGCATATTTCCATTGTTAGGTTGCTTAGTTTCACACTTAGGAAACCCCACTGAAAGACAGTTATTGGTGCATGAGAAATAAGGAGTACAGTTTCAGCTTGTGAAGCCTGATGGAGTCACAGCAAATCAAATCAGGCCACATTTAGGTGGGATGAAGAACTGGGACAGAGGGGCTCTCCCCTCCTGTTAAGTGCTATCACATGCCCCAGTGTAATGAAATATTACCACCATGATGAGAAAAAAATAGCTCCTCTCATTTTGGTGTGTTGGTACCAGGAAAACACACCATACAAGTTCCTCAGAAGCAATGACAATTCCAGCTGTAACCATTTTCTCTTCTGAATCCTGTGCACTCATAAGTCACCTGTCTGTGCTTACACTGCAAATCAATGCACTCGCTCCGGTGTCTCCCTGCACCTGCTCTCATTACCTCGTGTTTGAAACAAATCCTGAATTGAGACCGGAGACTCGATTTCACTTCCCAGCGGGCAGAGTAATCATCAATAATTGATGTCAGTTGGTTTCATTTGGGGCACTGCCTCGGGCATGCAATGGAGAGTTACGGTATGCACCAAGGAAAGGAGGATTTGTACATAAAATGATTCGATAATCTGAAAAAATCCCTCAGTAAACAAAGGAAATTTACAGATAATCGTATTAAAGATTAGAGTTGTTTTAAAACAATGCAGAATGTATTCAAGAACATCTGGGAAAAAAGATGGTTGTATTGAAAGCAAAACCTTTGGGGAAAATATTTTACCCCTCAAACAGGAAACAGTAATTAATTCATTATTAAATCCTAATCCTTGTCAATTCATGTTAAATCACAGCACTTCTTCTAATAAAGACTTATCACTATATTTAAATGCAATTTTATAGATAAATACTTAAATATATTTACATATAGTTTTAATTCTGATTAAATGATTGCTTGGTTATTCCACTATTTAATTGCTTCCAATTTATTTCAAATTTGAGAAGCAGGATAATTTTATGTCAGAAAACTCAGTAAGTTTATTATTAAATAAGGACAGAACAACTCGTGGACTAAGAAAAATATACCATGATAGCAAAAGCAACTTGATGTCTTTCTTTTTATGTTTACTCATCAGCTGGAAAATTTAAAAAATAACTCCTTTTATCTTACAAAGGTTACAATTTTTCCATCACCCATTTACCATGTGGTGTGGCGATTTATGTGAAAATCCCCACATTGAAACCCATAAACTCATGACATTTTCTATAATCAGTGTTGACAATTAACAGTACTCCTCTTCTATTTAAACACTGCATGATTGAAGCTCCTCACTGCTATAACTGAGGACAGCATCAGAAGACTATTTATTTCCCAACTAAAAAGTAAAAACTACAGAACTGAACAATAATTAAATTGGTAAAAACATACTGGATCAGATTTCTGTAATGTCTTTCACTACTGTATTTCTACTCCATTCTTCCATAAAAATACTTAGTGTTAGAGCTAAATCTAGAGGGATTTCTAAGATCTGAAAAGAAAGAAAGAAAATACAAAGTATAAGGTTTGTTTCTTCCCTTTTTAAGGTGTTTTATTTCTTTACATACAGTAATTAATTTTATATATACACACGTACATGTAAAGCTCAATGACAAGCAGCATGTTAACCAGATCTGTACAAGTAGCTATCAAGCCTTAGCAAAGAAAAACCATCAGGGTTGCTTTGCTGTAACCGTATCTTCATAACTGTGCTGAATTCAGTGATTTAATGGGGAGCAGAGGCAGACAAAAGAACTCTCCTGCCCATAAAGGACCCTATGGAGTCACCACTGTGGATTCAATCGTACAGGCAAGCCACAGGGATGGCTAAATAGGACTCAACATGTGATACATCACCTGAAAAATGGTATATAAAGGAGAGCAACTGCTCCTAACACACATGGGTGCACTGTAGTGCAGTCCCTTCTCTCCTGCATATCAACTTAACCTGCTTAGCAGGTTTTCAGGTACAGACAGACTCACCTATAGGAACACTTTAGAACAAACCATCTTCTTTATCCTCAAAGCCAGTATCAGCTAAAACAAAACTCTTTCCTCTTTGACAATTTGAGGCAAAAATAAAAATCTCAGCACAACGTTGACATTACTGTGTGAAATAAGTTGCCTTCACTGAACTTGAGGCTTACTTAAAGGCTTCACCTGTTGTGAAACCCACATCGGATTGTTTGTAGAAGATAACAAGTCAAGCTGTACCCAAAAGTTCCTAGTCAAGCATCTTCAACTTCGTAACAGCACAACGCTTAGGAACATTTCCTGGCTTCACGGCTTTTCAAACTTTTCAAAGTATGAGTCAGGAAAGCATTACACTTCTACAGCTTTTCTCTGGTCAATGGCACACATCCCTTACTGCAGAAGAAAGGACTGTTAACAGTTTTCATTTCACACTCCAGTAACCCAAAATCTTGTGTTACCACTCACTTTAGTGTTAATTTTCCCATAGATTCTCTTTTTCTGCTTACACAGCAAGACAGCTCAGGTCAAGTACTCAGACAAGCTGTGCTGCTGATTCTCCTTTTTACCACCACTGAATCACCTTCACTTTTGCTTCACTGCAAAGTTATTTTCCCTGCAAAAAAGCAGGGAAGCCACATTCAATAGGTAAGTCAGCAGCTGCAGTCAAAATGGATTTCAAAGTGAGAAAAAACTCCTCCACACAACTAAATCCATAAGGATTATTTACGCAGAATCATTCCAACACTGTATAAATATACCACAACAGGTATATTTGCTGCCATACATGTAGTGAAGCCCAATTCAGCTCATGTCACTACCAGCTGTAGAATATAAAAGTATCAGTGCTGAACAGACACGCTGAGCCACCCCTCCAGATAACAGGAATGAAGAGTAGTTACTTTGCCAGACAAAGCAGAAAGATATCTTTTTTACTGGTGATTTCAAAAGGAAACACATTTGGCAGCTGTCACTGAATTCTCATGACGTTTTGTTATGTGTGTGTACAGACCTCACGTACACAGAGTTTTAAGACATTTGCATGAAGTGCATGACAGATCCACAAGCACACAAACATATCTGTGTTTCTAGCCTAATCGAATCTGGATGAATCTAGCTGTACCTTTAACATCTAAAAGGTTAAAATAAGACACAAACCTAAAATCTGAAGGCATTCAATACTGGTTTAGTACTAGGTAGGAAACCCTGAGAATTTTAAACCTTCAATCTTCATCTGAAGCACAAATGACAGCTTAGCAACGGACTAATTGTAAAAAGAGTCCAGGAATTGACTTGTACTAGTTTTTAATTAACAAAAAGGCAGGAAAGAACTATTTTACTACTTCACTGGGTGAGCCTTCATTAGCTTCTGTCAGTAACAATAAAAGGCTGAGAAAACTGCTCTAGAGCAAACAAGACATAAAAACAGGAAAAAGAGGCCAGACAGAAGGAAACCCTCATCAACCTGCTCCGGAAGAAGCCTGACTGAAAAAGTATTTTGAGAAGTTTAAAAAACAAGTTACTTCAATTTGGAGCTGGGGCAGCTGCCGCGGAGCAGCGTGGGTTTGGCCGAGAGCTGTGGTGCAGATGCACCGTGCCAAGGGCACTCAGAGACATACGATCAGGATGGGGTTTCTGGCAAACTCTTCAAACACAACCAGAACACTTACACAACACATCAGGATCTATGTGGTCTTGTGATGCATCAATCAATTTTCACTTACAGTTAATTCATTCTGGTTATAAACAAATGTTAAACAACTCGATTTAAAAAACCAACGTAAGAGAAAATTAATTGGGCCAGTGTCGCTTTTGGGGAGGCCATGACAGGGCAAGGCAATAGATCCAGTAAGAAGAGGCAAGAAGACAAAGAAGGGTGGGCCACAGGTAAATAAATGCATGAACTTGGAAGTAACAATAAGGAATCCTCCTCTGCACAAAGTGGCAATAGTAGTTAACTGGTTTGGGTTTTTTCTGTAACTTTTAACCTCCAAACATGTAGAGGCAACTTCATAAGATCTATACTTAAGTATTTAATCTATCGCAGATACTCAGTGCACTATCCATGGGGCACATCCAGACATTAATGTCTCCAGCATCCTCCTTGAAATGTGACTTGCTCTAGATGGAGGCTACTTGGCTGTAAGACAGACTTTGAATGTGCTGTTCTGCACAGGCTGTTACTGATGGCAGTGGAAGAACCAGCTGTGCCGAAGTCAGAACGTGGTTAGCTTAAGAGCCTTGTAGGGGTTATGGGCTTTCTCCTTGTTGTTTTGGTTTTGCTGGGCAATTAGAGGAATTATTTGGATGACATGGCCATAGCCACAGAACCCCCCCTAGAGGCTCTATTCTACTGCAACTACGATACAGCCCATTTCGTCTGGGGACTACTATGTATGCAGACAAAAGCATTTTCACTTCATGACAAAGTAAAATGCACCAACAAAGGTGGCTCACTGATACCAGGCAAGCTTTTTTTGTTGTTTTTTTTTTTTTAAGTTAAGACCTTGTTCAGGAAAGCCAACCAAAACTCGATGGCCAGAAGAATCATGACATGTCTGGATTCTGAAAAGTTGCTTTGTAACATAAGAAAAGCCTCCTGGGTTGGTCCTTTCAAAGTAAACATAACATTCCTGTGGCAGAACACGACAGCTTGTCCAAGCACAAGACAGCAACCACAGAAAATCACTTTCCACGAACCGGTTTCAGTACACAAGTCAGCCTCCATTAGCTTTGTTTGAATTTCAGTTTTCTTCTGTTGTGCCAAAAACGTCTGCTGTACCAGCTTTCTTCTTCCTATCTATGAATTCAGAAACAAAGATTAGCACCAATCTGAAGAACAAAGAAAGCCACAGGAAGGCAAGATCTTAAAATCCTTCATCACTGGTATTCTTTGGTCCTTTGGGGCCACAGTTTTTAACAATGACACTGCATTAAGAGAGGGTTGTCTGTGGCAGAAAGCGCAGATTCAAGCAAAAATTGCATGCAAAGAATATAACAAAAATCTACACAATGAGTACAACTGCAAGAGTTAATAAAAGTGTCAGCATTTAAGAACACTGACTTGAACCCAATAATACACTGTGCTTATTCCCAATTGTTTTCTAAAGAGCCAGCCCCTGGGAACGCACAACGCTGGCATCCTGACATCCTCCACTGGGCTTGTGCAACCTCTTCGGAGAAGGTCATGGGAACGTGCAGTGGTAGTGTGATCTCGGGGGCTGGGGAACACAGCCTGTATCACACTTCAAAATCACTCTCACTGCAAGGAATGTACAAAGCAGAAATAGGAAGCTCGGAGCTCATTTTTCCACACTGTGCAGAATAATATCTGACAGCACTACACCACTTCAGGCTACACAATCTAAAAGTCCCCGGTTTGCCTTCCTGCAACTACTGGGTGCCTCCCTTTGCCCAGACACATATGGGTTCTCCTTCACCATGGACCACTTTTCATTGTGCTCTATTGCTAGAAAAAGGATCAATAAGTCATAGTTCCTTCCGCTTCATTATCTAGAACTACTTATAACTACCATTTACAACATTTTAAAACTGGATCAGTTCCTATATTGGACATACTACTTGAGCAAATTGCATTTTGTTCTACAAACAAGGGTTCTTTTGAAAAATTCTGTACAGCCCATCAAGCAGTGGTTAAGTGTGTCAAATCTCCCCAAAGAAATACAAAAACACTTCCTCTTCCAAGTGACAGAAGAGCCAACAAGAAGAGGTTCTATGCTGAACCTGGTTCTCACCAACAAAGAGAGTATGGTAGGGAATGTGAAGCTAGGGGGGAGCCTTGGCTGCAGTGACCTTGGAATGGTGGAGTTCAAGAACCTTAGGGCAGCAAGCAGGGAGCACAGCAGGCTCAGTACCCTGGGCTTCAGGAGAGCAGACTGGTCTCTTCATGGGTCTGCTTGGTTGAGCATCATGGGATAATGCCCTTGAGGGAAGAGGAGGCCAAAAAAGCTGGTTAATATTCAAAGATCACCTCCTCCAAAATGAGGCTTTGAGCAACCTGGTCTAGTCGCAGGCGTCCCTTCCCAGGGGGATTGAAACCAGATGATCTGTAAGGTCCCTTTCTACCCAAACCATGCTCTGATGACTCAATGATTCCTCTCTGTGGAACGAAGGAAAAACAGCCAGGTGAAATACATCTATCATTCCATCCCAAAGTAAACCAACTCTTCTTGGGTAAAAATTACCTTCCATATAACATTGATCTGACTCATACATAATCTAACAATTACTTTCCTACCCAATTTGGTCCAGTTCATTGTGATGACAGCGAGAAAATTCTAGACTTTTTTAACAAAATGCCACAACTCCAGAGCAGTATCAGCTTGCTTACTTGAAGCAAAAATGAGACTGCAAATATTGAGCTGTGTTACCCCAAGTTTCCATGTCAAAAATAGTTCCCACTATTTGGATGAAAAAAACTGCAAAAATGCAAAACAATTTGAAATCTTGCATGTTCACAAGTTATCTGACTTTATATCAAACAGCTGCATACTTTGGCTTTCGTGTTCACCACCTAACACACAGCTCAGCAGGAGAGACTCTGGAAGAGATTCCTCTCCTATGCCAACCCCCAAATTATTTGCAAAACTGACATCAGTTGAAATAAGCATCTATGAGAACATAAAGGACTGACATCTCTGGTATCACCACAGTACTTTGGAAATAAAAGAGACATCTGTAGTACTGCAGAGCACATTGCAAGGATGAAGTCATCTCGAGTACAGCACTGATACCCCCTGCAACATAACAGCAGGGCTGGCGGCATCTCCACATGTGTCGAGGTGCAGACCAGTCTCCAGTCAGCCACTCACATCATCTCACGCAGAATACAGAGCAGTCAGTATGAAAACACATGACAGGTTTAGCCCACGAATTTTGCGAACATAAATCCCGACCCTGAAAACATTCACATGCAGGCTTAATGTTAAACCTAAGAACAGACCCTCTAATTCCAAAAGAAATACTTGGATGCTTAAAATTAAGCATATGCAAGCACAAACATCTACAGAAGTAGGACCAAAAAAACCCACAAAAAGCACACTCCACAATATTATTTTTACTGCTCCATAGAAACCTCTACCTATCAATTATATAACTTAATACTAATATTTAAAAGCATTTTCATATTCAAAAGGCACTACAATTTCTAAAGGACAAACCCCACTGACCTAATAAAGCAATTAAGCAGCATGCAATTCAATGGTGTCACATTAAAAATGCTTCTGCAAACCAAATCAACAAAGAATTTTCAAATATCAGAGACAAGCCACTGCTGTATCAAACAGGCAACCAGCTTTCTCTGGTGCCTTTTACACCAGGGAGCATTTTAACACCAAATGAATGTTGTTTTCTTATTAGTTACAGCTCTTAATGTCTTGTAGCTCTTTAAACAAGCAACATTTTGCTGATGCGAGGCAATAATTTATATTAATTCAATGTCTAGTACACATCATGTCTTTACACATTTCACTTTGATACTGTTGGTATAACTTCTTCCAAGTTGCTTTCAAATATATTAACATTTTTCAAAAGTACAGAGAAATGAGATGAAAGAAGAGGGGGATATTTGGCGCATTTTCAAGTATACGGTTTTAACTAGTAGCTAACAAACTTCTGCTGTTTTTTTAGTAATACAGGCCCATAAATACATACAAAGACTGAGGCCGCTCAGTATGGGTAAAGGCTTACAAAAAAATAAACTTTCACTGAGGTGATCAGTGCTTCCATGAGAGCACACAACAAATGCCAAACATTGCAATGTCAAAGCCACCACTTTTGGCAGGACAGGTTTTAGTAAGCTTATTTTTTAACCTGTCTCAGTAGAACAGTCCTTTTCCACCCAATCACCAGCTTACATTCCTCTTGCAAAGTTTTGCCTTTAAATTGTTGCATTTTTTTTCTTATTTTGGTAACAGAAAATTCGGGTGCAGTGTTAGGAAAAGGTATCATGTTTGCAAATCTCAGACCTGAGTCCAAGGCCCTGCGCTCCCTCTTGCTGAAGTCACTAAGCAAAGTTAAGAGTGAGTACAGTTAGAAATTCGGTACTGAAAACCCTATTTGCAAAATTACGAGCTTTTTAAAATATCCATAGATTTTAGAATTGCAACAGTACAAGCACTTTAAAACATAATATTACAATTTTTTTTTAATTAAAAAAATCCACTTGGGCACAATAGTGTTCTTTGCAGCCTGCTGAATCTGGAGTTAATAATTTTATATTGTACTGTGTTCAGGAAAGAGGATTCCTTACTCGGTGATCTGATAATTAGAAAAAAAAGAGTAATTATAAAGCAAATTATATATTATATACAAAGTAATTATAAATACTCCTATTAAGTCATATGGTTCTAGCAAGTACAGTGATATAGCTTGTTTCCATTTTGAGAGAAATTTGTTTTAATAAAGTCGGGGCAGCACATGGTACTAACATGTTTATTTTCCAAGTGGTAGGGACACTAACCCAAAC
Organism: Rhagologus leucostigma; assembly: GCA_013397725.1. Classification (NCBI taxonomy): domain Eukaryota; kingdom Metazoa; phylum Chordata; class Aves; order Passeriformes; genus Rhagologus; species Rhagologus leucostigma. The sequence continues at coordinate 106,059 of VZTD01005146.1, forward strand.
CATCTTATGTTTCTTCCTAAGCCTCCTTGATCTGCTGCTGGATTGCAGCTTAGAATAAAGCATTATGAAGCCGGAAGAACTGGGTAGAGGAATAAAAAAACAAAATCAGTAATTCAAAGTGTTTATTTAATGAGAGTCCAGCTCAGACTAGTTTCTCTTTTGAACAGAAGTCCGAAAGTATTTATGATTGGAAATGTATTTCCAGAGACTATCAAATACAGTCCAAAGCTAACAGACATTTTTTACTTTACATACCGACAAAAAATAAACCCCTAATATCATGTAATTAAAAGAGGAATTAAAGGAAGCTCAGAAGTACTTAATAGATTTCTAGAGAAGTAAACAATCAGCACTACGCATTAGGAACATGGTAAGAAAAGTCACCAGGGACTACCAGATTCACCACTACCAGAGCTCCAGGAACGGTTTTCTCAGTTAGTTGACCAAATACTACGATTCCATCAAGAGCAATGATAATTTTAACAAGTATGCCTTGTCAAAAGTATAAAAGACAAAAAGTTTTCTAACCCCCTTTCCAGTGCTACCAGCTAACAAATGAGGAGGGAAACCAGGGAGCGTGGGTCAGAGCACCGAGGGCTAGAGTGAACGTTTGGGAATAGCTGCCAACCACACGGACTCCAGCGGCATTTCGCAGCCAGCCCCGAGTTCCTCTGGCGCAGCTGTAAAACACACAACCTGAAACCCGCTCCTGCAGCAGGGGTTCGCTCGCAGCTGTTCCTCTGCCTCCCCCGCACGCAGTAATCTGACTCCTTTCCAAGCAAGAGCTTCTTTAATGAAACCACACGAGAGCAGCATAGGTGTATCGGGGGGACCCAGAACCAGGCGCTTTCCGAGTGTTTCTCCAGCACCCGAGCCCACAGCTCAGCCTCACAGAGACGCGCTGCAGGGGCAGGCGCCGCCGAACTCAGCCCCGCCGCCGAGTAGGGGGCTCCAGGGCGGGGACCCTACTCCCAAGCTCCTACCTCAGTCCCGCACGGCAGCTCCTGGCCCCGGCCCCTCTCCCGTACTTGTTGCCCGCGCAGAGCGGCTCAGCCCGGCTCCGCCACCCCCGCGAGGACCCCCGGCACGGCTGCCACTGAGAAAGGCTGAGCGGGGCTGAGCCGCCCGGCGCCGCGGCGGGGCAGGGAAGTTACTCACCGCGCCGGCTCTGCGCCGCGCTCTCCTCCTCAGCCGCGCCGGCTGCGCCCGCCCCGCCTTCGGGGAAGCAAACTCCAGGCAGCAGCACTTGGGGAACGTGTCTCGTCGGGCCGGGCCGGGCCGGTGCTCCCGCCTCCGCCCCCCGCCGCGGGCAGCGGCGCGGCCCAAGTGACAGCGGCGCTCCGCCAGTCCG